>JAUMHH010026448.1:0-24734 GCA_032359455.1 Chlamys rubida
TTTACTTGCTAGCTTTATTTTATAAATACACTATACTTTATAGTTAATGATTTTATTGTAAAAATCAACACTTTGTTTTTTATGTACACGGAGTGCAATATTGAAACCTACACAAGCAGCAATTTTTCAGATGTCACTATTTATGTTGGAACTAGCTATCAAAATGTATACATTAGGTTATTACGCACATTTTCATATATGATACCTGTGGTGGTGTATAAGAATTTTATAGGAAATTACAGTTGTTTGAAATTTCCAAAAAATACACTATACATGAACCTTAACTTGCTGTTCAAAAACAGTTCGAAATAACTAAATAAAGCATAACTACTCTATGAAAATGTAAATATAAGAAATGAATATTTTGGCAAATATTGGTATGGTCCTTTAACACACGTTTCCCTTACCGACAAACTCACATAAAGCCCTGCGGGCATTATTGAGTTTGTCATCAATAGCAATATATGTTATAGGACCATAACAACATTTGCTAAAACATTCATTGCTGAAATAATAACGATAAAGAAACAACATCATAACTCTTTTCATCCTTTGGTGAAAACCCTGATGCATGTTAAGCGTATGTTTAAGACTGAGCATTGGTTTTTGTTATTGATCTTTTACGTTGTTTCATTTTTTTAGCAGTCTTCTGAGAATCAGCATATTTGTAAAAAATTAAATGTTTTACTTGGTACTTTGTTAACAACCATTGTTATTTAACCTATACACGATTCCATTGAACTAGAACATTATTATTGTGTTTATTGTGAAATGATTTAGATTGCAATTCACCTCTGTGCTTTTATCGATTTGTTTTAAACTTTACATTAAATCATTCACAAACATTCTCGTTAGTCAAGTCAAGTCAATTTTATTTAAAAGTCGGTACATGGTTAAATAAGGCGACACCAGCCTATGGAAGGCTTTTACAACCGACTGTATAACAAATAAAAACGGAGGTAGCATTATATAAAACATAACAAGCATGCAAATCTATGACACTGTTAAAACACACGCATTAATAAACATATAAAAGATAGGTAGTGTGGTTTCAAAATAAAAATTTCAGAAGAATAACTTTTGGCACATACATTCGGGTAACATTTTTAGGCAAACAGTCAAAACAAGGTGGCTACAGTGCCCCATTACTTGATGATCATGGTTAATTATAAATTCCTAGATAACTTAAAACATTCTGGAAAAACACACTTATCACACAATGCCTTCAACAAATTACATAATTACAGCACATATAAATAAATACAAACATATATAAATAGCACAGATTGCATAGAAAACATACAAACCAGATTTGAATTGAAATTACAAGAAATAAAACGATTAATTGTAAGCAGCACATACAATTAACACAAAATAAAAGCGAAGCAACACAAATAGCACATACAAATTATATACACACACATTTTGTTTAAACAATATTTTATTTCATCACTTGCACACTACATTTCAATACAGTTTCACCATTCCAAGTTTTTATTATTTTCCTAAAATCTGCTCTGGCAGTGAGTTCCATGTATAGGCAGCTAGGTTTTCTTTTTCGAGACGTTTCTATAACATCTTACGCTCTCTTGGAAAGTCCTGATCACGGACTTAGCTATCTTATCTAATTCCGTGCTGTGATATCGAGAAATAGAAAGCAAACAGTGGGAACGAATAGCAGAAAATAAATTAACAAATCCGTGGTGAAAATTGTAGAAATTACACGAGGTCTACTAACGTCTCTGAGTGAATCTTGAATCTAATCATATTGTCTGTCTATTTTCTCTAATTTTCACGACTTCTTTGGTTCTTTTACTATTCTATAACAATGTAAATGCATGGTGTTTTGAAACGGAAATGACAATAGATGACAGTAGCACACGACGATGAAATAAAACAGATGAAAACGAACATAAGGCCATCTTAAAATGTTCATTTCCAAATTATAAGTTTCAAATAATTCATTAGATCAAATTTGTCGGTTGTTCTTGTGAATTAAAATAAAATTTAAGATATGAATTGCATTATCTGCATTATCATGTTCTATTACATCAAAGATCAATGCATAAAATTTAACGCATTCAAATAAAACTTGTCGCTCGAGTTACTTCCCTTTACTCATTAACGAAATGTTACTGATGGAAAACGTTATTCTGCTAAAACTACAGTACTAGAATATAAATAAGTTGTTCTGAAACTTCATAAAGTTTATGGTTTTCAAAATTAATAACAATATATAGCGAATTAATACGTTACTCCCGTTGTTAGGCTAAATCTCGAAATCCACAATTCTGATCAGAAATAAACAGGCAAAATAACGATATCAAATGAAATGATCTCCTTTGAATTTTCGTTTTTGCCTAATCCAGAGTCTTGATGGGTATCAGAGTAACTAGTAAAGCCTGCGTCGGTTTTGTAACATATATTTTGCATTTCAGTTAAAACTTAAACAAACTTTTATAATATGCTAAAAAAGAATTAAGTTTTTACAGGGACGTATAATGTATATACTGTCCCTGGTTTTTACTTCCGCCTTTTACAAGCATCTTTCCCATCTAGATTAATTTGCATATTACTTCCATATTTGGAACCCATCAGACACACCCACGCTTGAAACGACAGCGAAAATCCCGGGAAAGATCGTGAGACTTTAGCGTCGAACTTGAGGAAGTATCTCCAAACTTTGTCTGTCACTTCCAACTTCAAGGTAAGAACGAGTGTTCTTTAAACATTGTTGCTGTTCTTGAACTCGTTTCAAACTGCATTTATTTGAATTTCTGATTTCGGTTTAACAGTAAAACGAACAATGGCAGAGCTGCGTAGCAGGTGGCTGACTGATTCGCGAAAGTGTTGTCACTTTACGCTTGGGTGATTACGACTCCACGTATATTTCATGCTACGTAGATAACTTTACGACGAAGTTACGTGCATTGGCACATGTACACATGCCTTTTAGTTGTGTGTATTTGTATAATGTTTATGTTGTAATTCTTTCGTTCCTTAAACATGATATGACGTTAATTTTCTTGAGAAGGAGTTGGATTTGAAATATCAGTTCGATTTTTTTTTTTGGGGGGGGGGGGGGGCGAAACTTGAAGAAACAGGTAAAATTAATTATCTTCAAAAGAAAATTAAGCCATTAATATTTCATGCATTTTTATTCTGGGACATCTTTTTTTTCAAGTGTAAAATACAATAACAATTTACTTCCTAATAATGAAATTGTTTTTGGTTCAAGATTATGTTGTGTTTTTCACATCTTTAATTTGTTTTATTGTTTTGAAATTATATAACTGAAAAACTAAAATTATCCACAAGCTTTATATAGTTACTAATGAGGGTTATATGATATGAAGTTGCCTTTGGCAAGTGACCTTTATGTATGATATGTATATGAAATAGGATACTGTAAGTGGAAATTCAATGTGATGCTGGGTAGGTGCATATTTCAAGCATGTGCATATATAATATTACCCTACGATGAGGTAAAACAACACCTACAGAGAGACTATATCTACACCACACAGCCGACAGTAGCGCCTGGTGTTGGGGAGTTATGTGAGGAATTTGAAGTAGGAGACAGGCCCAATATAGTAGTTGTGTTGTAGGTCAAGAGCAGGAGAGAAAAGAAAGTCAACAGTAACAGACCGTAACTTAATAGCTTACTAGGGTTTGTCAGAGTTAGTATTTTTGGGTAAAAAATCCACATTTTTCTGAACAGATTCAACGGTTAATGGGGCTTCCATAAGTTGTAAACCACAAAACAAAAGGTTTCCTTGTAAAGTCTGTTTTGTTACTTGATTATAAAAACTTCATTATCATATTGAATTCACTGATTTATCTTGCTGCAAAAATAACACTTGTGAAAATAACACTTGCCAGTGACTTCAATAGACTGCTTCAAATTGTTGTTTAAAAACACATTTTCAAAGTAAAATTACCATATTTGATGTAAGTAGGGCCCATTCTCTTACCAGTTATTAAAAATAGACCATTGATGGTTAAGTCTGGCACATAACGGGCAGTTGCCAACATTTGTAGCTCCTTTGTAATCTTCAAAAGACAAGTAGTCAGCATGCGATTGGTCACATTTTCCCACCTGAGACCAATTAAAGAGTGTGCCTTCAATTTTGCTATGACATATTACAGGGGTGCAGAGAGCAAATTTGAAAGGTTGATAACTTGGTACACAAGAATGCATGTAATGATAAGAACAACACTGGTAATTCTAATTTGTTAGACAGTGTATAAAATCTGACATTTGTAAAGGGAGTTAACTCTTACTAAAATGTAAGGTACCTTCTATCCTTAACTATGTACATGTGTCAGCATTAAGTCTTACTTTCTGATGCCTTGAATTGTGAACACTTAGGAAGATGACTTTTCCAATGAATATACCAGTAAATAAATTCTAACTTTCAGATTTATGCGAGGAGAGATGTGGATAAGATATAACTTTGATATTTTGAAGTGGATAGACTTACATTTAACATGTATGAAAAGATAAGTTGCAAATGAAATTTACACAAGGTTCAAATTCCTGGATGTTTCAGTTCAAAGTTGGGTTTGATAGGTACATAGAGATAATATAAGTATCTAATATATAGCTTCTTTATCCGTTAGCGATTAGCAGATGTCTGCAGTAGTTAGTACAGTGCAGACCAGACACGCTACAAAGGAACCAAGTTACCAACTAACTGTATAGTCATCTTCATTGTCTAGTAGTTCATACATGTACATTGTATATAAATCTAGGGAGATCAGGGGATCGTACCATATAAACCTAGGGAGAGAAAGGTTACAGTAATCAGTATTTAACAGACCAGGAGATCATACCATATATAAACCTAGGGAGAGAAAGGTTACAGTATTGAAAAGACCAGGGGATCGTACCATATATAAACCTAGGGAGAGAAAGGTTACAGTATTCAACAGACCAGGGGATCGTACCATATACAATCCTAGGGAGAGAAGGGTTACAGTATTCAACAGACCAGGGGATCGTACCATATATCAGACAGACAACTCGGACAGGTAATTATACTGACCTTGATCTATATAGACCGCTTTCTGTAAACAGTATACAGGTATTTATAGGAAACTCTGAAGGTTTGATGAATGGATTACTAGTTCGAGTAATCGGATACAATCACTACTATCTGGAACGGTGTTTTATGTACAAGCAAGGGAAAGACGTAATGATGAAAACAGTTTTTAAACTAATTTTAGAAAATTGGCTTTTTTTTATGCTTGTATTGTTAGTTGTGTTTGTTCATTATCAAATGTAGTCTCTTTTGAACAGATTGCTTAAGATTTGTACAGTATATACAGGATTATATTTATGATGTCGAAATCGGTATTGATAAAAACTGGCAAATTTCACTGAAATCGTTATTAATTAAAAGCTTGCCAATGAGAAATAATGTACAAGTACTTTCAAAAACTTAAAATTTGTTTAAAATTTAGTACATGAGAAATAATGTCACAGTTTTGTCCAGATATTAAGGTTGTCTGTAAATTTTACATGATAAATCATAATCAGAGCTAGTAGATTATGTCGTATCAATCATTACGGCCATATTTGATCCAATTTGTGCTGTTGGTGGGGAAAAGATGATTAATTAACCTTCCAAAAGTCTACAAAAAATTGTCGTATTAGCCGAGAAAAGATATTCTTACAACTGGTATGATGGTAATATTGCCCAACCCTATTAGTAGGTTTTCAAGTAAAATAGTATATTATAGTGAAGAAATGGGGCACTCGGACCAGAAAAAAACAGGGTGCACTTGTATGGGACAGGCACATTTAATGATTAAGCAAGCTCAACCTTAAAATCTTTAAACAGTGTTTTTGTATTGACCTGCGACATGTATATGAAACATGTATACAAATTCTAGTACTTGTACATCCGTCGATTAATGATGGTGTCGGGAGTTAAGATAAAAAGGACCAGAATGATGTCACGGTGACATTGTAGTTTTCCAGCACATCCGTTGGTAACACCACTCTGAGTGGGATGGGGCTCTGGAGTTTCCTGTACTGCTGGCAGGGGCTCTGGAGTTTTCCGTACTGCTGGTTCAAATCATGGGTGCGCAACGTTAACCTCCATGTTCAAAATGAACTATTGTACTCAACCTAATAAATGACCTGGGCACTTGTAACAATTATGGAAAATTTGAATTAATAAAAAAATTGACATAATAGACACTCTTTGTCAAGTACATTGGAAATTTAATAAGGAAATCACATAGTCCGACCAGAAAAATGCAGCTATATATGTATAAGGCTGTTTTTAAGGGAATTTCCACTGATTACGTCAAATATAGTGAGATTAAAGTTAAATGTCACCGCCAACAGTACCTGGGATTTGTGTGTGAGTTATCTTCCTTAAATACCCATTTATCAGATATATTTTGCCAGTCTGGCGACATGGAAGTTATTGGTGGAAGGTAGCATGCAGAGTTGTTGATTCAGAAGTTACTAATAAGTTCACACGGTAGGTTCTGTTTTCGGAATATTTCCTTGTTCACAGGAGGGGTTTATGTTTCCACTTGAGTTAGACAATGTTAATTGTTTATTTTGTTTCCCCTTTCCTCATCTCTGTCCGCTGGGACAGATTCTCTGAATTGTTATCATTGACCAATCCAATCAGGAAACAGATACATTTCTGATGTATACATATATTTTTCATTGTGTTGCATTGCTGTATTGTATTTCAGTTTAGAAGATTTAGAACATGTGTTGATTACATTTTAGGAGTTCTATAAACATTTGTTGGTTGCCCTACTAATTCAAAAATATTACTGCATCAAGGTCTGACCATTTCACTTGATGGCACATTTTGGCAACCATATCCTCAATAAATGTCTAGAATTTTTGCTTGTGAAAACAAGGTCAAAGGTCAAATAAAGGACTTAAGTTTTTCAAGCATAACATCAAAAACTCTCCAGGTGTTGTCAGATACATGGAAGGGAATTCGAAGCTTCGAGGTTATACATACAATTTCAGGAGCCATACACCTGAGACTAGAAATCGTATTGCAGGGTTAGTGAAAATTGTAAATATTTGTTATAATATATAGCTCGAGCTCGTGGTATTTTTAAAAAATTGCCTAAACATTTAGGAGTACTAGTCTTTAGTAAAGACAAGTACTCCCGAATGAAATGATACAACACTGGCTTTTTAGAAAAAGTAGTCTTGCATAGCGAAAGATAAAAAAGATAGCCAGCCTCAGATAGCTTATTACCTGATGTCAGTGGTGACAAAATGTAGTCAGCTCTTATAGACAACGTTGTTACATATAGAATATATTGCTTTATGATGAAATGGAAAAAATCGGACCTTTAACACATGGTTGTAAGGATATACATGTACAAGAAATCCATTGCTAAAAAAATAATTCAATAAAATTAAGGCCAAACCAAAAAGTAATTAGGTTATGTTTAAGAAAATGTAGGAGGGGGTGGGGAGGGGGGTTAGCAATATTGAAAGGTAAATTCCAGGCAGATGTATGTTTTAAAAACGTATTCTAGCTTTTTTTTTTTTTTACATAGTTCATATACAATTGATATCCTTTGGGCGACAGGTAGATCGAGTTACCAGAAATGAACAAATAATTGTTTAGGCCTAAGGACAATTTTGTTTTTGTCCGGCTTGTACAATGACGTAGTCACACAGTATTGAAGAGACTGTATGCTGTGAATGCATTTGGGAATGATCAAGAAAAGAGGAGAAAAACCCAACAGAAAGGCTCTGTGACTTTGTACAGATGTCACCGGCAACAGGAATAAATGTGAACATCGCTCGAAAAATTCTATGTAATAGATCTGTATACACTTTATATAGTATCAGGAAGTTCTGAGGAGGATGTCTTTGTGTGGACTGGTTTCCGTGTATCTCAGCTGAGAAAATAACCAGAACTTGTGATTTAGTTTTATAATGCCAAAGGCAATTTACTTGTAAAATGTATGTTATACACAACAAGAAATATCTATGTAAGGAAACTTCAAAGTGTGAGGCTAGAGATGTGGGTAAAATATTATTGATCTTTTGTACGAAAAAAAAATAAAATCCTAAATTGTTACAATTGTCAACAGTTTTATGGTAGTGTTCATCGGTTCGTTAATCCCATAGAAAACGTGAGCTCTATTTTGAGAAAACTATTTTGGGGCATGTGTCTGGATGTTAGACATAGATAAAAGTTGATGTAGCCTGTAGTTGTTCTGTTACTTACAATAGCTGTACTGTGATAAAAGGATTTATAATAGGTAAGGAAAATAAGCTGTTGTTTGGCTGTGTTCGTTATTTTCTGTTGTCTGATTGTGAATGTTTTGTTCAGAATATTACTTTTTGGATTATGCAAGAGATCAAAATTTTTAGTGTTCCAGTAAAAATACTAAATCTTAAGAAACGATTTGTCAGCTTCATTTGTTAGCTTCCTTTCATATCATTGTCAAAACAATAAAAGACATCTAAATATACATAAATAGTTCATTTATTTAAATAGGAGACCTACATTTAGACTGAGAAGAGATCCATTTGTACAGTGTGTTATGTCTGCAAGCTGTATTCATTATGTAGACTGGAAATTGTATAAACACATTTTGACTAAGTATTGATAATTGAAGACTATTTTTGAAACAATAATGGGAAAGATTACTGGGTTTTGTAAAATGTAATGTGAATTTTGAATGTGAAGGACCATTTAATAAACGAAATAGCTAGTTTTGACTGTCGACTCCACGCCTATACACAGGTACTGTCTGATTGTAATGAGTGGCAAGACTTAAAATGTCGCAAGTTTTTATATATCATCAACGTAGCGAAGCCTTCTACAAACTGACCACTGGTCTGTGACCCGTCAGTCAATAACCCAAGTCTTTTCATGTTGACCCTTGAATACCTGTTGATATATTCACCTGTGATAGGTTTTCCGGCCGTTATTGCCGTTACAATTTTCTGTTGTCTGTCTATACCTGTAGTTACATAGTGTGGGTGTCTGGTCATAGGTCAAAATCATGTTTATAAATTCATGTCTTGTGTAAGGAGGTTGACACATGGTGTGTGTCACAGATTAGCTCACCCCCTGTTTAGTATGAAGTCAGAAACCACAATTGATCAGCAGTTCTGTACCATATATTTGGATTCTTAGTCATCTCTCAATAGGCAGAGTACAAAAATGTACACAATTTGTGTGTCTCCATACAGTTGGTGAGAAAGGGTGGAAATGTTTTTGTAATTTAAATTTGTTCATTATTATAACAATACACAGTGAACTGTACATAGTAATGGAGAGTTAATCCAAGCATACATGAATTAGTAAAACATCCAATCTAAAGGATTTTTAATGACTGATAATGGGCATAAAGTAGGGCTAGGATTCGTTTGAATCTAAAACAAAATTTTGGGCTTTCTTGCTCAGTAAATACAGTTTGAGAATTAGGACTGGACTGATTGTTGAAGATTTCTAACTGTATTTGTTTCGGTATGGGGTGGGTGGAGTAGAAAGAGGATGTAATCAAATCATTATTGTAGACAATGACTTTAATCTCCTCCTCCTCTACTTCCTGTCTCTAACGAGGTGGACAGTATACCTGTACAGATATACTATGAGATGTATCTGCTGGTGATTGAGTGATTTTAGGTACCTAGCACAGGTAATTGAACTTGAAGGGATATAGAAGCAATCATATTTAAGTATGAGATCAACATACGCTACATTTTATTGCGACAGTTAAATTAGTGGATTTACTCTCCAATATTGACATTGAAGGTTAGTAAATTTTACCTGTCTGGCTGTGCCCTGTTCCTGCCACTTACCCACACCCATTCAGGATTGAAGGAGGTTGGCTCCCGGATCATGGTTTCCTGTAACAGTACCTGATATCTATCCCCTCCCACACATAATTATATAGTTCTACAGTCTGCCCCATAACTAACATGTGCAGAAAGAAATGATATTTGTCACTCACTTTCTACTCAATACTCATAACCTTGTGTCCAAGTTTACTGTAGTAGCTTCCATGAATACTACTTTAATGTTGTAGCCAGACTTTGTAAATCTGTGAAGTAATGCAGGGTTTTTAGGCTCCTTTTACTCTTCGCTATATTCTACATCATTTTGTTTCAGAATACCTTTCACATGGTTTTCGTTTCGACCTTTAGCAACACAGATGAGTCCAAAATGTTTGCCTTTCTGCATTTTATTTTCAAATTTTAAATGGTGCTTCCTTGTTTTGTATTTCTGGTTTTTTTTTTATATATATTTACTGACATACCATTATTCTCACTAAGTTTTGAAAGTAGGTAGTTTGAAAAGAATAGCTGGTTGAAGGCCAGTCCACAAGCATATGCTATAATGTTGACTTATGACATGTCATATATTCAAACAAAAAATGTCCGGTTCAAAGTTGATGAATAGCAGGCTACTTTTGCTAGCAACTGGCTGTTAATGTGAACCCAGCACATGTATATAACAAAACATCAATAATAAACACAAGGGGCTTGAAGAAAAATCCCTTGTCATGAGTCTATAATAAGTATAGCAGATGTGCATTTTTTGCTTGTACTGAAGTTGTACTGAAAAGACCTGTTGAAGTATGGATCGAAGGAAAAGGTGTCTGAATGTAATGTTTCCCTCGCCTAGATTACATTACTTAAACCTGTTCATTTGAATACCTTTGGTATTGAATTACTTCTTCCTTGGTATCCATTTACAGAAAAAAAGAATGACTTGTAACAAACAGTGTCCAAAACTTCCTGCTGTTTATGCTCCCCTTCCCCCGAAAAGGTCTAAATCCAAATAGTTTTGATTTGAAAGTATACCTACCCTCGGAAAAGATACAAGGAAAGCCACTGTTGTCATGCATAAACTTATTAACCATACAGAATAATACCAACAGATTATGAAGATGATATAAAGATGAATTTGACTCTGAATGTTTTGCAAGATCACAAGCACACTCTCAATTCTTATTGCTGTTGCTGTCATTGTTATATACCCCCAATGCACCACCCACCCCCAACCCCAAAACAAAGGTCGGGGGGAGGGTATATATATAGGAATCACCCTGTCTGTTTGTCATTGACCTTTATAAGCACAACTCCTCCTAAAAAGTGTTGGAAATTTTTGTTACTTTACACAGTGAAAGTAAATTGAAAAATGTAGATGTGCATATGAAGATGGGAACTTTCAATGTGACTGTTTTCCAGGAGTTATGGCCCTTGAAAGATTCTGCTCCAAAAACATTGTAAGTGCAACTCCTCCTTCCACAGTGTGTTTGATTTGTTTTGTAACTTGGCACTGTTAAAGTACATCATATATAGATGTGCTTGAAGAGAATTTACGATTCAACTACTTTTTCTGGAGTTATGACCCTTGAAACTTTAATTTCCTACTCCAGAAACCGTGTATGCACAAGCGGGGCCTACATCTTTGGAAGCTTGCTCAGGATCTTTGGTTTGACCTTGATAGAGATTTTAGTCAAATCCGAGTTTGAATGCTATGGTATGCTGGTCTGGTATAGGGGTTGGTGGTATGCTGGTCTGGTATAGGGGTTGGTGGTAGTCTGGTATAGGGGTTGGTGGTATTGGTAAGACTGGTTGACATCTTGAAGGTTTGTAAAACATGTAAACAGGACCTTCATGTGTAATTTATTCATCTCATTATGGCCCTTTTTGTCTTTGACACTCTTGTAAAATACTAGCTGCAGGTCAATGTCCAGCAGATATGCCTATCAGCTATTTAAAAGAACTTGTATTTGATCACAAAAACAAATCTCTAGTTGTATATATGTTTTGTATTCGAGAACTACACTGGTATATGAATAGCGAACCCCTCACCTTGTTATTGATTGGTACAAGGGTGATCACTGGCTATCTGTTGTCCAGTATGAAACTGTAATTAAATGGTCGTGGCCAGAATGACAGATAGGGACAGGGTCATTACTTGTGGACATTGGAGATAGATGGCTGCCATAGATATATTAGGGCAATAAAGAGATTACAGATAATCACCCTCTTTCTCTAGTTGTTTACTCTGTGATGATAATAGTACACACAGACTGCAGTAGTATAGGGATAGCATGGATCCAAGGATTTCAATAAAAGTCTTCCTCATTCATGTCTCTCTCTCAAAAAAAATGATCCTTTCTCGTTTAATTTGTATGGTTTTGTGCCACCTGTCTGGTCCAAGTAATCCACATCATTTTCATCTCTAAATAAGTTGGGGGGGGGGGTTAGAATTTGTTAGCATTTCTACAGAACTGAAAGATATATGAATACGAAAAATTAAAAACTCCGGAACACTTAGTTCTGGAAAGCATTTATATATATCATCTGGACAATGAGAACGTAATGCGTTTTAGTATATATTTATGGGTGGGCTTATTGCCAGATACATGAAGTGTTTCTCAAATGCTAATGCTTCAAATTAAACACATACAAACAGTACCTAGGAATAGGGCTTTGTTAGAGTGGTCAGACTGCAAATTCAAGTTTTGGAATGATATAGCGTGTATGTGGTGGTGTAAAATAACAAACTCAAGGGGAAGTAAGTCTAGTGTGTTATGAGGGTGTGATGTTCATTTCTTGTCAGGTGTATAAAGATGACCTCATCGTAAACAAGAGTTTGTAGTTAACCGGTTTGTTGTACTTTGTTTTGCTGTACCAGGTGTCACACCTGTAAACACAGAACAATGGGACTGTCTACCTTAATTACATTACAGGTATAAAGTATGACAGGTGTGCTCATTATGTTATCACAGGTATCATTTCTATAGTAAATACACCTGTACAGGTGATAGTTTAGGAAATCTGATATATATATTGATGTATCTACTGCGACAGAAATATGCATAAATATTTGATATTTATGTAGATATCATTTTTTACTGTGTGTAAAAATAAATCCAAATTTCTAATCCTGCAATGATTTCATTAATTAGTGTATATTTGATTTTCCGCTTTTTTGGGGGAATTTCTGTTTGATTTTGTCATTTTAATTCTAATTTAGTGGCTATTTATGTCTGGTAATTATTAGTTACTGCAGTAGTTACAAGTAATCATGTGAACAGTTTAATGTTGTCTATTTATAGAAGGTATGACAGTTAGTTGTTCCATTTTGATCAAAGAAAGACAATTTGGTTACATTTTTTCAGAATTTATTAAATTGAAGATTCATACTTTTATGAGTCTTTTAAGAGTTTTATCAGAGATGTATTCAAAAATATATATATTTACATTTGTGACTGTGTCAGTTTTGGAAATGTTTTTTGAAAAGTTTTGAAATGTTTGCAAACAGTAAAAATATGTTCAAATACATTTGAATTATATTAACATATGTTTTTACCAAGGTAATCTTATTAAAAGGTATTGAGCCCCTTGCTGTCCTAGGCTTGGTGTTAACAGGAGAAAGGACACGAAGCCCAATCAGTCAATCATTCAACCCACCCCCAACCCTTTCTAAGAGAAAAACCTAACTGGAGGAAAATTGAGAAAAATATTTGTGTTAACAAAAAGGCTTGGTCAGACTTTTCTATTATGTGTACACAAAATGCACCTCTAATACTTGGTAAATTGCCATCGGTGCAGTCTATGCGTTATCAGTGGTCTACTATAAAGAAACGTGTAACAAATTGTTCCTTGTTTGTATCAGTGTCAGACCGGCACTCCCAGGCACAGGGAGCGGGTACCTGTCAGATGATGAGGCTATCTCAAAAACACACACTCCAGTCTTACTGAGGCCGCGAACTGTACATAGTACAACACAAGACACAATTCTATCTTAGCTCACAATGACGCGCCAATACAGTAACATCTATTTGTCAAGTTGTCTACAATTTGTACCTAATTTCCTGTAGAGCTGAACTTTTCCCATTTTCACTTCTCTCAATCGTAGATGGAATAAGGTTAATTCTTATTCTTAATGTTTTTCCAAGTGACATATTATATTGGAAGATTTTAAATAAGAAATAATTGTTTTGTAAGTTTTTAGCTCACCTGGTCCGAAGGACCATAGTGAGCTTATGCTGTGGCGCAGCGTCCGTCGTCAACTTTTTCTTTAAAATCTATCTCCTCCTAAACGCCAAAGAGGATTTCAACCAAATTTAGTCTGAAGCATCACTAGGGGAGGGCAATCATTTCTAAAAAAAGATGAGGTTGGTTCGACTACTGAGGCCAGGGGGACGGGGCTCTGAAGGGGAACTTAGCTAAATTTGCTTTAAAATGCATCTTCTCCTAAACACCAGAGAGCATTTCAACCAAATTTAGTCCGAAGCATCACTAGGGGAGAAATTCTTCATGACACGAAACCCTGTCAAGAAATAGCAGGGTAGCCATGATGTTGTTTTGCATTGAAGTCTGGTAAAAAAAAATCAACTTTATGACACTTATTCATATATATATACACACACACTATCTTTTCTTTCTGTTGTAAATGTACTGTAATATTAATTCTGTGAGGGAAACATTTTGTTTACATTTCATATTGATTTTCTCCTCTTCACACTAATAAGAATCCCACTGAGCATCAGCCGACGTTTGGGAGGGTCCGTCTAGGGGACGGTGTCGAGATTGGGCAGTTAAAACACCGCAGTATTACACCTTATATCTGCACCTGTACGGTCGCACCTGTAACTAGGCCTCACCCACAGGTAGGGTGACCAGGAGTTTGTGAGGGAAGGCTTATCCAGACTGTCAATACCCTGGGGAGGCCTCCTTTCTTGATTCACCTGGAAATAAACCTGACATCGATGACCCATTTCCTGTTGTTGTCAGTCGTAAGCTTGTACACACTGTAGACCGAACACTCTGGAGCGAGCTGTAGCGCTGGGTATACCATAGGACACACATCGACAGCAAATCAACCGTAAAACAGAATTTCTTGATATATTCTGGAATTTAAATTTTATTTTTCAATAAGTGAATGAAGACCAACTTTTCAACAACCAACAAAGAACGTGTCTAGCTTTTAAAAGGATTTGGATTTTAACCAGGAAAACTTCCTCGAGCTGTTCTTGCCAAGTTTGTATGTATCTAAAAGTGATGTTGTGAGGTTATTTTGTTTGTCAAGTTCTTGTTCCTGTAGATGTGTTCTAGTGCTAGTCATTAATTTTAAATTATTGAAGGCCTGTTTGGAATATTGCCGTGTTTGTGAGTGGGCCCTATATAGCTAGCTGTTACAATGTGACAGAGTAACAGCTTAACACAAGGTACCTATTACTCATCATTGTATGTACATGTATATGACACAGGCTAGCTTGTTATAAATAGATTAAGAATGGTACTTTTAGTAGGTCTGGAGTGTAGGGTCCTTTAAAGGCTGAAAATGTTGACTGGCACTGTATATGAAAATTTTGAGAAATGACCTTTTGTAATTTCCGGTTTCTTTTTATCGGATACTAACAATTATTCAATATATTCCTGTCTCTCTAAAGCTTGAAAACTGTCCAACTTTAAAGGCCATTTTCAATTCACTTATTTAAAAGCTCTTAGAGTTCCTAATCCAATTTTCATTCAGAATTTGGAATGCTTGGAATTATTTATATCCATGAAAAGAGAATCGTCTCGGTAATATATCAGGATTGTATCAAGTCACTGTGACAAAGCTATCATTTTCCAATTATTCATCAGTAATAATGACAATCTGTTCAATGTTGTTTTTTTAAAAAGACGTCCCAATGCTAGTTATTATGCTAGGACTGACCGGAAGAGATTGAGACAGTGCACTTATATACTTAAGTACAGTCCTCAGGACCCAGAACATTTCTAGATCTTCTCCCTTACATCTCAATTGAGATAGAATGTCCTCATTTAAAAATTAATTTCCTGTTAAACATGCTTTTTTCTCGGTATTTTTTAAAAAGTGAATTATAGTCTGTAGGCCTGTTTTGGAAGTTCAAACGTTTTGAAATTATTCCTAGTAATGTGATTAAAAGAAAGTGTTAGCAAAACAAATATATTGTCACTAGCACATTTGATAAGATCTCTACGTTATAATGAAGATGTCCATGGTTCAAATCCCTGTAGCAGATATTTTCTTGATAAAATGGGAAATCATCATTGCTGTATTCCTATCATATGTCGTCCTTTGTTATCATAAATGGGCAAGTAAATATATGTCGGAAACATGTCG
Organism: Chlamys rubida; assembly: GCA_032359455.1. Classification (NCBI taxonomy): domain Eukaryota; kingdom Metazoa; phylum Mollusca; class Bivalvia; order Pectinida; family Pectinidae; genus Chlamys; species Chlamys rubida. Next base: position 16,134 of record JAUMHH010026448.1, read on the forward strand.
GAAATTGGAACTCTTCTTCATTGGAGATACACCACAAACATGCTGGAACTCTCAACCTTAAAGCCCTTTTACAAAACACAATTTTAGCTTTTAGAGTTCATTGAAGATGCTTGAAATTACTTATAGGAACCAAAGCATTTCAGATATTATCAAACCACTACAAAAAATCTATAAGAGAACTAAAATCGTTATTAAATACTTGGGTAACTGAATGACGCCTAATCCATTGTAAACATTACTGAGGTGAGCTGTCCAGTGAAGGGGAATTCATCTGAATAACTATGGTAGGAGATTTTGGTGTCCAAATAGTTAGGAAGGAATGCATTCGTCATTCTCTTTTTTTTTCTAGAATGGAAAACAGGCATTTGAAATTCCACAAGCCCAGGGCTAGAAAAAATTTAATCAGGGCTATTGAAAAATTTTAACATTCACTATGTGCAAATATGTTGAACTAGTAGATTTTGAAATCTACCTGCGGGCTGGTACTCTTAAATAAGAAATTATACAAGGAACAGTCCTGTTGAAATATTTGCACCAAAATTTAAAGGACTAGCTGTACATATGATGACAGATAGTTTTGTCTCCAAGCAGAATTGCAGGTTATCTGTATAAAACCCACACCAGAACACATCCGGACACCCCCTCATCTTACCAGATACCCACGTGCACCCAAGTCACGTTTATCAGTATATCATTTGTCAACTGTGTTAGGTCACTCTTCAATATCACGAGTGTTTGCAGTACACTTGAAACCATTTAATTTTGACTTAAAATATAACAGCTCAACGTTGAAGTAGCATGATTGACTTGGCGGCCAAAAATGATACTATAAACGACTTGGAATCTTCATAGAAGTAAACATAATATTGTACTTCGTAGAGATCTCTAAATTCGGTGACTTGTAACTGTTGGTCACCTATGAATTTTCTGAATGATCAGTCAAATTATGTAAATTATAAAGTTCAACTGTACATTCACAAGTTATTAACACCAAAGATAAATCGTTGGATCATCAGATAAAACTGCACTGTCTGTCTTTTGGTCTGTGTCACTTGACCAAGTTTTGTGATTTACTGCACTGTAAACATTTGACATTTGATCTTGGTTTACTGTCTGCATTACAATGACAAGACAATTTTACAGACATTACCCAATTGTTTTTTTAATAGTACATTTGTTAGTTGCTGTCTGTACTAAAATAAAGTGTAGATTTGTGCATTGAGACTTGGTACCTTTGACTAACTGATCTCTGCACAGTAATACAGATTGTCCTTTGTGTGTTGGCCAGAAGTGTTTGATGGTGATACTACTTACATAAGTGTTTAAAAAGGCTTCTGTGTTAAAAGGGCTTCTGTGTTAAAAGGGCTTCTGTGTTAAAGAGGCTTCTGTTTAGATCTGTCCTCAGCATTTCCTGTGTCGTTGTTTTAATGTGGTTGGTCAGGCAACTGTCCTTGGCTATATGAATGGCTGCATTGTTTACAAGCAAAGAAACACTCTTTTTGTTTCATATACTGTCTTTGTACAATCACTGTGCAGTTACATGTGTATTATATATCTATCTTACCACAGTTATCCGGCAGATAAGCCCATGCCTGGTAATAAGCCCATGCCTGGTAATAAGCCCATGCCTGGTAATAAGCCCACCCATATATAACATATAGAAGTTATGCAATTAGCTTATATGTTGTGTACATCAATGACAGTTAGATACAAGTCAAACTTTGAATAAAAAACGCGGCAAGTTTTTCAGTTCAGCAGAATTTGATGTCACTAAGGGATTTTATGATTGTTATAGAAGAAGACTTCAAATATTTTTCTTAAAAAAAGTGAAAGGGACATTAAAAATTAAAAAAACTAACTTTAAATTTTATTGGGCCAAATTATTTACAGATTGAATGATCTGTGGTCAATCTTCCAATAGCTAGGTTCCACAGATGACAAAGCCACAGGATGGCAGAAAACTCAGGGGTCAGATTTAATCAGTTTCACCGTTTAATCAAAACTCCAAATGTAATTGGTTGGAAAATTAAAGATTTTAATGAATAAAAACTAAATTTTGAGAGAAAGGGAGAGAGGGATGAACCCTATACCAGAAAGGTGTTACAAATTCACAGATCATAATGTTCTCGACTTTCTCAATTTATTCTTGATAACATTTACTATACCTGTATATCTGTTACCTGTATATATAGGTCTCATAACAGGTGAAAACCCTAATGAGGCTGTAGATACCTGTACCTCACTCAGGTGTAAACTTACCTGTGTCGGGTGACAATAATCCTATCAGATAAGGAGGAGGTGATTCAGATAACATAGGTGTCAGTTACCTGTCTGTCCTATATTTATATAATAAGCCTTCCCCCTCAACACCCCCAACTCCTTAAGTTGGAGATTATATTTTGGCCCCTGGGCTTATTGAAGGATAAATATGGTAAAAGCTAGTTTGAATAGTCTGATGTAGAGGATTCAAAACATGTGATGTCATTATAAATGCCACAGAATTCTTCCTGTCCAAATACTTTACCAGGGTGATCCAATTTAACATTACAGCTGTCCTGTTTGTGCAGTTGTACAGATACATGTTACAGTCTGGCTTGTGTGACTTTGTTTACATGGCAAGTCGGTCAATTTTGATGACATTTACCCCGAGTACTGTGCATACCTTGAAATGTAGACAAATATGTGACACGTCTGTTTGTGCTCCTTGTCAGGTTTCTAAGACTTCGCCTTGCTCAGATATATTTTACTGTCTTATTTGTGCATGAAAATGGTTCTGTCTGCTTCCTCGTAACTTTCAGGGTTTTAAGTTTTATGTCTGTGGGAGATCTAAATAATTCAGAATTTAATTTCTGTTGTCACAACAGACATGTGTATCTAACCTACGGTCTAGACTTCAAATTACTATTCTCATAAAATGCAGACGTCATTTCATGCTTTTCTTGATCCAATTTATTTCCTTTCACTCTTGAGAATGCTATCATTTTCACTCGGTTGTTGACAAAACTTCATAGCAATACTGAACCCAGTGACTATTGAGTAATCTGTATGATCGAGTGCACGGAGTATTTTAGCGTTTACCATACTTATCCTCCTAAAAGCCTAGGGAGAGTACATATCTAACTCAAAGTAATGGGAGGGCTTATATTAGGCCAATGAGATCACATTTGTTTGTATTTCTGCTGAATTTCATGGTTTGTGTGTGTGTTTTACAAGGCATGGGCTTATAACCAGATAAATACGGTAATAATACTTCAAAAATGTCTGATATGCGTTTAAAAATCATACTTTGTCTAGACTTTGATTCACAGGTATTTACTCAGGTAGCAAATACTTTCATTCACTACTGTCCTACCAAGCTCAGGCAAGGTCTGTGCTATTATTTGTTGAGGAAATTGTGTTCCATTCAAATATTTAAAAGATAGTCGGTTGTCATTTTAAATGAAACAGGTGTGCAGTTGTAAACATTATATAAAGCTTTTAAACCATCGTGGATCAGAAAGTGTAATAGATCACAAGGTACCGTTCCTAATCAATAATCTCTTGCTTATTCGAGACTCGGTGAGAACTTCCTGTTTGCCAATTGAAAGCAGTCTTATATGCAATGAAAGCCAAACAAGTAAGTTTAACTCATTCACCCCTGAAGACACATTTGAACTCTTTCAATTCAAAGGTTGGTAGAGTTCACTATGAAATTTCAGGGGTGAATGAGTTAAGGATGCCGATACCGGTGCCAAAAAAAGTATAACTAACTTTATTAATCGGAAACTGTGTTTTTCTGGCATGACTATATATCTTTGATAAATCATTTCTAAAAAGAACATCATACCTTGTGGGGCTTTTACAAAAAAATAAGAACAAGGAAATAAACAAATTTAATCTTTTAGTGTAGACATTCAACAGGGCTTAACCAGGATTTGTTTCAGATTGTTATACAGTTGCTCTGAGCTGGTCAGCAGAACAGCCCAGCTGTGCTTCAACTATATCTAAAAACGAAACTAAGGGGATCGAGGTTACTGTTTATTTGAAAAAATTAGAGTGTGGTTGGACAGTGACCCTTAATAGTTTATCTGGTTCTGTTCGTAATATATTCCAACTCCCTCATAGTAAGATTCAGGGAACACTTCCTGTTCGTCAATTTCAACCAGTCTCATATGGTGTGTCTTGCTATGAACGCCAAACAAATAGGTATGTTATGTCACTTTGATTAATGTTGATTTTAAGTTGAAATGAAACCTTTTGGTAGGGCCACAGATACATGTACCTCCAGTAGTGCTAATTTATAAATAGCCAAAAATTTGAATTTGAAATATTTACGGAACTTCAAAGTGTCCTGCTGATGACTAACATTAACATTAATGTATGAATGACTGAATCAGACTTTAACCAAGATCATGTGTCAATGATTACAAGAATGTTGAGCCAGGATAGGCCAAATAAAGTTGGATATATGTTTCAGGGTCTTACCTTGCAAGTTTTTGCTTGCCATCCATACTTTTTTTTTGTGTTGTTTTAATCCGTTAATTTAAATTGGATAGTTTTTGAAGAAATTACCTTAAAAAACATTTTCACAGAATTTCTTCATGCTTATGATTATTGCTTGATATTTTTACTTCAGGAAGTAATTTTTGAAGTGTTTCAAGGAACTCGTGAATACTCCGTTTACGATGAATGTGTTAATTTTTTTTTTACAAGATATCGTTTGCATTATTATTGACAAGATGGGGAAAAAATCATCTATCCGGTAATAAAAACACCATCTCATTACTTTTAGAGCAACACTTTTTCATAAGCTATTACCTTCAGCTTATATCACATAACAGTTCATGTGCCTCGGGGGTGACAAAATTGCTATCACCCTCAATGCCATATGATCATAATGAGAATTTACTATTGCACACCAACCCTGTAAAATGAAAGTGAATGTAAATTTATCTAGGTGTGTATATATATTGTCTATATACAATGGAGTTTTATATCTGGCTACCATCAGGGGCAGACTAGGGTCACTGTCTGAAACTGTTATTGTTCGGTGATCGGTTGATAATAGGAGTCTACGCTGCATCTAGATTTTCTCCCATTGTACCACACCAACGTAAGTAGACTATTAGTTTTGTGTAACATCGTGGAGCACACACGCTTTACTGGTAAGTATGATTTACATGTTATAAAACAGATAAAGGAAATGTGTAATACTTTTGGTGAGGAAAGTAACATACATTTTATACATATGATAACTGTCGAGGATAATTAGATTCTAAGACATGTTTTTAGTGTACGTTTGTATAGATCACTGTGATTTTGATAGTTCAATATCTCAGTGATCTTGATATAACGGGAGTGATAGTAGGCTTTGATGGTCGTAGCGTACCGTTACTGGGGACCTGGTTGATTACGCAGGCTCGGTAACTCATGTGGTATCAGTTCTTGTATATATATATTCATAAAGAATTTGTCGTATGTAGTAAGTTTTTTGACAACAGATGCCAGGCTATAAACGTACAATTTGGTCACTGAGCAGACCAGGTACAAAAGCAGCCATGTGTGACGTTATACCTGATGGATTAGTCCCAATCAGTATAAAATACCTATAACGTTAGTTTCCTGTCTTGTGTCGGTACAAACAAATTGAGATTTTACAAGATGGTTGACTATGTATCTAGATATCTGTAGCACTTATATGTGTATCAATACATAAACGGGGTATGTCCATTATCTATTTTATATTAGCAAGAAACACTGTGTGTAAAAGGTTACAATCGTAGTGCTATGTATCCTGAGAGTTGATTGTTTATAAAACACATGGTTGGTGAAAGGCCAAAATATCTAGTTGTATTACCTGTTTTTTCTGATGACCTGATTCTACATAAATACACACTGTATTTCTGTCTCTTCTCCTTTGGTATTTTAGCGTCATAACTCACATTCTACTGACGAGTGAAGGGCCACACAGCTCGCCCAAAAGTACTTTTAATACTTATTGTTTAATATTTTACATGAAACAATGACATAGGGAATTCAGCGAGTTCAAAGGTCAAGTTCATCATTAATGTAACAGACTTTCAGTTATCATTCTTGGGCTCAAACTTCGTAATGCGACTTTCTTATATTTATAGCACAATACATACAGAGCTTGCAAGTGATCTTATAATTTGATTTTTAAACTACCAGCTTCCAGAATATTGAGGATCATAGAGTGCAATCAGCTATGTTGCAATTTCAACGTCGGCAGTAGTTTAATATGTGGCGTAAAATTTGAGCAAACATTCATCTCTTCTATCCATATATACAAGCCCCTGTCCCTGTCATGAAGCCATTGAGAGCAATTGCATTTGCTGCTGATAATTACACAGGAAATGGACATGCTGAAGTTCATTGCCCGTGAACTTTGTCCTTTTCACTATAGAATTATCTCCCTATCCCTGTCTGATGACAAAGACATTAGGTCCTGACTCACTCGGACACAAATCACCTCACATCATGTCAACAGGCCGGCTGGTGCCTTGTGGTCAGTGTTTATAAACACCAAACATTCCCATCAGAATAACTGAAAAAGGAGTTCAGTATATTGTTTCACCTCACCTTACCTCACATATATCTCTTGTATTGCCACACAAGGTGTGCATTCACAGAGAAAATGCTTTGTCTTTAGTTTAATTTTAAGGAAAAAATTATATCAGGTCTTCAAATTTGTTGTCATTTTATTACATTATTCAAGGAATTTTAGAAAGTCTAGGACATAGTCAAAGCTGACTCCTGTACAGGAATAAGTAATGATCAAGGAACTTTAGCAAGTCTAGGACATAGTCGGAGCTGACTAGTGTACAGGAATAAGTAATGATCAAGGAACTTTAGCAAGTCTAGGACATAGTCGGGGGGGGGGGTTAACCTATATATGTCAGCTGTAGAGCTAAAAGATCAGTTTGTACTATAAGACATTGTGATGGACAGCTGTTGATTGGTCACCTGGTTAGGACACCTGTCCACCTGAAAAACTGACCAGAGGAAGGAAAGCTTTGTTTACTTTAAAATAGATTTCTTATACATTGTTTTGTTTTGACGAGGGTATTATTTTGGACTGAAGCATAAGAATACAATATCGTTTGATGCACCAGGTTTCATTTTACCATATATAAAGCTTTGAAGTTGTGCAAAGTGAAACGGAAAAGATAAAGCAAGCTTACACCGACAGAGATTCTCTAACCAGCTGTGTTACCTGGCTGTTTGTGACCAACCCAATCTAGTACTGCTGAACAAGTGTGTATATATACAGAAAGTGCATAATCCATATAAAGTGAAATAGCTACGTATGTTCAGCATATTTCTAATCAATAATAAAATGAAGAATTTGTTAGTGATGCGATATTTATGACACTGTAAGCCATCGGTGAGAACAGTAAAGTTATTGCCGTAGCTACAGTACATGGCATTGCCTTATTTATATATATCTGTTCACAAAAATGACACTGAAATTCTTGGGGTTGTGCAGGTTTCTCTGGGGGTTGTTCAGGTTTCTCTTGGAACTGCTTTGACCTTATTTATCTGTATGTGACAGTTTCTGATGTTTTTATTGGCTCTAGATCTGCTCATTATTTTCTTAAATAAATTATCTGTCTGAGTTACGTTTCAGTGATAATGTAGCTTTATAGAGCTATAACTAAATACAAACCTGTTCTGTCAGATATTTCTGTATCATTCATGTTCTTAGATGTGATTAACAGATTCACAATAGCTGTAAATAAGGTTAAACATTTGTACAATTCAAAATGGAACTCATCAATTCAGATTTATTTTTCTAAGTTTATCAGAAATCCATATTTTACCAACAGACCGGGTAACAATGCCTGTAAATATTGTGTGACTCGAGATCTAAGACTTGGCAAGACTAACAATGACCACTTTATATATGGATTTGAGATATTGAATCTCATAAGATTTAAATTCAAATTATAACAGTTTTAATGATTGAAATTCATTGAACAAATTCCTTGGGCTTTACCTTTTCAAGTTTCACTCTAAAGTTTAAAAGTTGTTGAAATGTTTTTTAAGACAAAACTTAAGCCAATCGCTGTGTTTCTTTTGTAAACAACAACGTGAAAAACAAGAGGGGTATTGTCAGGTGTGCATGGTTATAATGATGTACAAACACCGGGAGCCTCCAGACTGTAACACATTGATCATAATCTGATAAACGTTTGAGTTGTACATTGATGTGAAGGGAGGTGTGGGAAACAATGGTATTGTTCATTGTTTCTCGGTTTGTTAGATACACATTACGTATTATCAGATGTCTGAACAGGAAGTTGAGTCATGGTTTAGTAAGTTTTTAGTCTTAAGTCAACAATTTTTGCGATTCTGCACTTTTAGTTAGTGATCTATTGAAAACCTTTTCTGAGAAAGCAATGAATTCATTTCTGGCATATGATAAATGTATATTTGCATATATGTGTATATACACGTGTAGCCAACATGAGTTTATGCATGCGTGTAATCACGTAAGTGTGTGTATTAATCACGTAAGTGTGTATATCAATCACGTAAGTGTGTGTATCAATCACGTAAGTGTGTGTATCAATCACGTAAGTGTGTGTATCAATCACGTAA
>JAUMHH010026449.1:0-10498 GCA_032359455.1 Chlamys rubida
CCCATTTATACACTAATTATAGCAACTGCCCTCTGAGCTGTTCATACAGTAACTACCCTTTGACCCATTTATACACTAATTATAGCAACTGCCCTCTGAGCTGTTCATACAGTAACTACCCTTTGACCCATTTATACACTTACTATAGTGACTGCCCTTTGACCTGTTTATACACTTACTATAGTGACTGCCCTTTGACCCGAGTATACATTATCAATAGTGACAACCCTTTGACCTGTTTATACACTAACTATAGTGACTGCCCTTTGACCTGATTATACACTTACTATAGTGACTGCCCTTAGACATGTTTATAAATTAACTTTAGTGACTGCCCTTTGACCTGTTCTCATCTTTGGGTAGCAATTGACACTTCCCTGATCTGTTCATAGAGTAACTACACATGCATAGCAAATGCCCTTTGACCTGTTGAAATGTCAATACATTGTTTATAAATTTAAAATACAATTAGTATCTAACTTTGACAAGTGACCTTGAGATTTACCAGTAACAGATGCCTCACATCAGATGTAAAATAATTACCCTGAACCACATTGTCTGAGAACAGATACCAGTATAGTGGGTGGTTGTGTGGCACAGTGAATAGTGAAAAGGTATGGGGTCACCTGCCCGATCACGCGGGTTTTCTCCGGGTACTCTGGTTTCCTTCCACATTAAGACCCCCTACCCTGCAGCTAACATTCGGGCCAACAAGAGTGATGAACATAAGTTGATAGAACTTGTTTGGCAATTGTTGAAAATTATACATGTACACTGTGATGACAATGGTTACCATGAGTTGTATTTATAACAATGGTTCCGTTCCTAACAATGAGCTACAATCATGGTTACTGTAAAGTTAATCTGACAACTGTGAACAAATTGTCATTATGAAGGACAACCAAGCAAAGATACCATAAGACTAAGAATATAAGGAAATGGAACATACAAATAAAATGTATGGCTGATACTGTCTTATAAACTCCTGATTTTTCTTAGGGTTGCAAACTTAGATGTGTATTAGTCAGACCCAATCCAGTTCCCCTATAGTAATAAACAACACTTATCCTGTGTTTCTGTTTGCACAATTGTTTATTATTAGAGGAAGTTCTCCAGCAACTTGATTTGGTAAAACAGTCTATCAGTTGTCTTAAACCAGCAAAGAAATCTCATTATCAACTAGCATATGCCACTAAAATCTCCAGTCTTAGTTCTAACTCTGGGTAAGAACTTGTGAAAGAAAGAAATTATTAAAATTCCTAACTCATCTTTAATTTGTATGATAAATAAATTGAAAGACAAGGGAGTTGGGGAGGGATTTCACTGACTAATCAGCCAATCATAGACAGACACCATCTTTATAGCCTTTGGCAAAGGGGCTATAGAAATAATTTGTACTGTGTAATAGGGATTATGTCCCACAAACCAAGGATGCTTGAAACAAACTATCAACATTCAGTAGCAGTATAGGTCAACCGTGTGGATGAACTACTCAGGTTTCAATAATAATGACACCCCAATGACATTAACATGGTATTATACCTCATTGCCTTTGGTGTTCCCTTCCTTACACAAGGGATTATAATACATGTATAACCTTACCATCACTTGTACACAGTTTTACTGAACTTTTATTACAGAATGTTTCCAAGAAGCAGCATATAATGAATCAAGGTCTATATGTTTAATATTTATATAATTTCTTTTAGCTTATTTCTACAAAAAAATAAAAACTACTAAATATTTAAATAGCTTTCAGTAAATGAAACAAAACATCTAATCTTGAATTGACATTAGTCAAGATGTAATAAATAATAGTTTGACATAATCACAGTTATTTTTATCCTGATTTGAGTTATAAAACCAATTTTTTGCTATGACCACAAGGAAAATAGATAACACATACAAATTTATTTTTATACAGATTAATACAACTAAACACTTGATAAACTGGGAAATTTTAAACCTAAAGTTGGGAAATAATACTGAAGTTTTCTCTTTTGGGAACCAAAACATGTTACAGAATAGGTTCTGTGTTCATTATAAGGAATTCTAATCATTATGTTAGTTGAGGATATGGTCAGGAGCCGTGAAGTACGGGGTAGTAGAGGTGAAGTACGGGGTAGTAGACTCGGGTATGTCCTCGGCTATCCTCAATATTCCTGGCAGGCTATAAGGGAAGATATACAAACATTCACACATAGATCTGCCGTGTTGTGTCGTGTTGTACATATGTACCAGGTTGCCTTAGCCATAACAGCAGGCCTCTGGTATCTGGTCCCGACCCCCCACCCCCTATTAACAGACACACATAATCTCATTACATCTAATACATTATGTGTATACACACAAATTAAAACTAATATACATATATCCAATTAGCAGTGTAAATTGTGGGCTAGTCTGCAGCCAGAGTCTGGTCAGAACCCCAGCTGGCTTCCATCTCTGTCTGTTTCAGAACATGCCTTAAACACTTTTCCCAAAAATATCAATGAAAATTTAATTATACTGTGAAGCTTTCTTGGCACTATTCTGGTCACAATGAAACTAAACACTTAAACACTGATTTTCCTGTCAGATGAAGAATCTATCTTTATGAATCTGTTACCTGGTAGCCTATCTGTGCCGCCCTGTAGGATTTCCTCCTACTGCACCACCATGTGGTAACAGTGAGTGTCTGGTTTCTGCCTACTCCCTATATTTGGCTGGCATTGCTGTCTGTCTGCCTCAGCTTCAGTCTACCCCCTCCCCTCTTGTGTTCCACCCCCTATTCCTCAATGCATGGAATACATGTGGCTCAATATATACACAAATTCTTGTTTTGCCAATTACCATGGAGATGACCTTTTTTTACCCTTCAATGATCACTAACCTTGCCTAAGTACAAACATCAGGCACTCATTACATGCTTGGTGAGTCAATTGTTGTGAAATAATTTCACATTTTCGAGGAGAAGTTGAGACCACTCAGGATTACTGTGCTTTAAATCATGAGGACTGGACTAGATCCAACATTTGATGACCATTCTCATGTTCATCAAGTCTCAGTGAGTACTGCACCCCACTATATATCTCCCATCCAAATTTACATCTCCACACCAAACATCCTTCCAAAATGTTACATCACAGCCTTACCAACTGTCTCTTCAGCTTACACTGCATTCCTTAGCTATCTTTCTAAAAATTTATCACGCCAATCAGTGTTTATATTTAGATAAAAATGGCATGTTTGTTTGTACATGACATATCTTATAATGCCAGGATCTAGGAGGAGCTGACCGATATCACATTTAAACAAGAAATTATAATTTTCAGCTATGTATTCACCATGAGGTTTCCATGTAGACAATATTTGTAGGTATTTCCAATACCATGAAAATACCTTCAAAAATTCCTCAGATGAAATGACTGAAAAAAATGATCACTCAAATTCCTAATAGTTGCTGTAAGTTAAGGTTAAGCTTAATGAATTATCCCTCTTGAAATGCAATAGAATCCCATAACTTCTCTTCAGACAGCATACCATGTGTTGTTTTAGGCAGAGGTTTACTGATGTCAACACCTGCCCTGAATAATGGGGGTGTGTTGAAGCAGCTCTGGCCTTGTCTATTTCTTTGTAACATAGGCCGCCAATGACAGGGAGGGCAGGGGAAGGATCATGTACGTATTCAGGCACCAAGTGCCACACAAACGACCAATCAGGTGCAGGTTTACGACTCTACACTTAGCCTAATCGTATTTTGTCATTAGCTCCAGTTCCTACCTACAGTACAGCAGGTGTCAATGGAATAAGCAGATGAAAGCTTTCCTGTTAGTTTCTGGCTACTGTATCTGTGATTCTGTTCCATCAATCTATGACTTAATTACAATAATAACCATTGGGACTGATTTATGCTGTGTGCTACATAATGTCTCCTGTTAGGGACAGATACAAGACTTTACTGCTATATTTCTTGATTTGTTTTGTGTCTTTGCTACACAAAGTCTCCTGTTGAACATGGATACACGATTGGTTATGTGTCTTTAGTGCTATCTACTTTTTGATCTTCTGTTGTGGAAGACAGATATTATTTCTATCCTGTTCCTGTTAGAAACCAGATTTTGAGAGTTGATATTTCTTGTTATACCTTAAGGGCTGAGATTTCTTTGTGAGGCATGAAAGTCCTCACTACTGCATTTCTTTATTTAAGGTGAAATGTACCACTGCATCGGTTATAATTGTAAAGAAGAGTTCCACTGGGAGTTTTTTTTACATGGAGAGTATTCTCCTTTCTATAAAGGAGATGAAGCAACCGAAAGGATTTTTCTTGCTTAGAGTATGGCGTGGGTTGGGGAATGGGGTGTAGCCGATGTCTGTCCATGTTTGAGACAAACTTTTGTATCAAAAATTAAAAAAGGGCCATAACTCTGAATAAGGAGGAGCACAAGCCATCAATTTAAATATTCAACTACCTCCCCAAGATACATAAGTAAAACAAATTTGGTTAATGCACATGGAATGACCAGAAAATGTTACGTATATATCAAAAAAATAAACAAAGGGCCATAACCCTGCTAAAAATTCTGATAAAATTTTGAAATGCTAACTTGTTATTTGTTTGGTATACATGTATTTTTATCTACTTTCATCAAGATGTTTCTATTAGGAAAAGCAGGAGTATAATAAAGGCAGGAAAGTAAATAGATTAACAGGAGGACACCAGAGGGCACACCCGAAGTATGACCCATAACTGATAGGTGTATGGCAGTTACAGTAATGAAAGCAGAAGTGATGACTTTAATAAAGTAATAGAAGAACTCTGACAGACTCATGCATTAATAATAAAATAGATCAGTTAGATTTTTACCTGGGCTTTACCTGTAAAAGCTAGGGAGACTGCTCATACAGGTTATAACATGTACTGGAGCAGCCTCTGTAGCGGAACATAGTGACTGCCAGGTGTGTCTCACTACCTGTACTCTACACCTTCTTCCTGTACAGCTGGTGTACTTACACAGTCAGACATGGACTTGTATGAATACAGATACAGAAAGGTAACCTAGCCATCCTATCTTCTAACTACAATGATACTGTTCATTTTAGTGGTGCTTTATTGATTAATACAAGCACAATGTAAACATTAACCGTTTCATACAATAACATTGTAGTTATAGTTTACTTGTAATTCATATTAAGGCATGTATTTCATAACACTATATTTCTGCCCTAGATAGTACTGTAAATACACTTACAGGTCTTATTACTCCTACAGTAAATATAGGTTCCACACTCCCGACTCATTGGATAAACCTGCTAGCAGATGGTAAAACATTTTGGTTGCCCACTAGTGGGTAACACCCTGGACGTTACCTCATTGGTCAATCTAAGAATCTCGTAATGATGACGTCTGTTGAATATTTCACAGCATTCATTTTATGCTAATTTATATTTGGAACAACATGCTTAAAATCTACGAGTACTCCAGTAGTCCATTTCACTAATACAATGAATTAATTGTTGGCAGGAGGGTGAAATTCTCAAGGCAAATTCTTCCATTGTTGTAATCATCACTATGTCAGTGCAGTCATTATATATCCACTGTTGGAATTACTGATGAGAAAGAGTGCTATCTGAAGACTGGTTCTATTGTAATAATTATAGTCAGAATGAGGACTACAAAGGCAGGTTCTTCTGTAGTTTTGGAAGAAGTTGTATCTTGAAGGAGACTGTTCATTTGCAGGACAAGTTTTTCCTCGAGACAGGTTTACAGCTTTGCCATATTTTTTCAGGAGTACACCCAATTTTACCACTGTATCACTAATTGAATTACATCTGAAGGGTAGAATTTCAATTATAAACACACAGACAGGTATACTGTTTAAGGATCCCCGGACCACTGGCAGAAACTGTAACTTTGTATTGGGACCTGTTTTTTCTGGCATGATAACAGCTTTGATAAATTATTTCTTAACACAGAACGATATATTGAAGGATTTTTATGAAAAAAATAATAAACATGAAATAAACAAAAAATAAAATTCAATGGGGTTAGACTGGGATTCTTACCGGTAACCCTGGACTTTAGATTGTTATACTACCTCTAACCGTCAAAGCTCTCTGGCCAACAAAAGTGTCCTGGCCCAACTGTGCTACTTTTTCCTCAGAAATGAAATGAAATTAACTCATTCACCCCTGAAGTTTCATAATGAACTATTCTAACCTTTGAATTGGAAGAGTTCAAAATTTCATTTCATTTCTGAGGAAAAAGTAGCACATTCACCCCTGAAGTTTCATAATGAACTATTCCAACCTTTGAATTGGAAGAGTTCAAAAGTGTCTTCAGGGGTGAATGAGTTAAGGGGAGCTAATGGTATACATGTATACGAAAACTCACAGTGCAGTGGTACAGGGATCCTAAAGTCGTATGCAGGAAGGAGGATGTCTCTTGCCAGGGTCTACAGTATTAATTTTTGGCACAGCTGTGGATATGGCTAACACTTTAATCAATACCGTTTAATCAATTGTCAGTAATATACATGTTTATCCACATGAACATGTATATCTTATAAATGCATGTAGATGATTGATTTTCTAACTAATTGTAATTTATTCTGCCACCACAGAATTGAAATCAATATTATACAGCAAATATTTACATATTTTATTCACAAACGTATATTCACCTTTAATTAATAAATGTATATCATATTCCAAATCCATTATTTAATAAAAAAAAATTATTAAACTAAAAGTCACATATTATGCATGTTATAAAAGCTCACCTAGGCTATTTTCATATTAAGAACATCATATTTCAATTTGCACAGCTGTTACTCATAACAATATTATGTTTGTACAGTCGACACACATCCTAGTCCTCAACATGAGCCTCATCATTGGATATTTATCTAGATGATATCACAAAATAACTACCTGATGATCATGCTATAGGATGCAGATGAAAGCTATTGTCATCAGTTTGATAACTAACTCTACGTACAGAACAGAATATCCTACACGTTTGTAGACAGAGAAACCTTTTATATACAACACACACCCATAGAATCTCTACTATAATACATATGTACTCAACAAAACACAATTGATGAATTGTGGAGAAAGTGTGTGCATTAATACCTGAAGCATATGATTGATGTCTGACGGTTGCTATTTTTAAAGCGACCAAGTTTATATGTGGTGTTGTATGCATATGTTATATGCTGGTTACTTTATCACATCATTTCCGTGTGTTTTGATACAGGCCTTGTTACCGGAATCAGGATACACATTGGTATATAACACAGCCCCTAGCACAAGTCTATAGGGGTAGTTGTTACCGGAATCAGGATCCACATTGGTATATAACACAGCCCCTAGCACAAGTCTATAGGGGTAGTTGTTAACGGAATCAGGATACACATTGGTATATAACACAGCCCAGGCTAGCACAAGTCTATAGGGGTAGTTGTTACCGGAATCAGGATACACGTTGGTATATAACACAGCCTCTAGCACAAGTCTATAGGGGTAGTTTTTATGAGGCTTTGTTACAGCAGGTATTTTACGATATGCAGATTGTGTGGATTTATGGCTGTTCTGGTAGTTAATTAGTTGAAGACTGTACTCCCCATAGATCACTGCCATAATCAGCTCAGCAGGACCTGAAAGGCACACTTTGATGGTGTGTGGACCTGGTACCAGCCTCCGTCCCACATACACAGGAACTCTGTTGATGTGCCAAACTTTAGGTTTGACAAGTGCTTGTACATCTTTGTGTCTGGTTATTGGTGAGAACATCACCTAACAGATTAGGTTCGTTACACTCTGAAATCTGAACATTGTCAAAAAAACAGAAACAGACTCATGCAACCCTAGACATTGAGGTGTATTACGCAGCATTCTGTATTATATAGACTTTTTGATGTACCAGGATAACAGAAAAGTCAGGAGCCAGCTTTGGTTCAATGACAAATGGATGTTACTGAAGTAGAATTTATTGGCATCAGTTTTTAATGGTCCATATAACTATCAGCCATAAAAGTTTGACATTACACAGAAGGACAAGGAACTGGAGAGTACCAGCAGGCATATATACAGTGTGTAGAGTCTGAGGATTAGTACACAAGACTGTGTCTGATCATGATTTATAGGATAACTGTACTAACAGAGGTGAACATATTGGCAGTATACCGGTATATACTCGAGGTATATATATACTTGACGATGGTTTAGAGCTGTCATAAAACAAAAAACATCCAAGGCTAAATTCCTACCTGAGTAGATGTAGACTTAATGTAACTGTGATCAGTTTGTATAGCTCCAGTTCACTATATGAACTCCAGCACAGATCTATATACTATGATGACAGTTATTATTGACATAAGTTAACCTGCAGAAACAGATAAGCCTACCAGAAAAAGGACACACGTACATTTGTATGTAACTGATGCTGGGCCTTCTCAACATTGCCAACTATTGCAGGAAAGAATTAGTATAATAGAGGAAGGAAGGAAGGTGGTTGTATACCAGTGCTGTGCTATATCAAGTGTCGAAAGGAGTTTGTTCATACTTTGCTTTATACTACTGTTGACAAGAGTTTGTATGACGGGAGTCTGTGCGTACCTATACATTTACTACTACTGTCGACTGAAGTTTGTACGACGGGAGTCTGTGCGTACCTAGCTATAGTACTGTTGACAAGAGTTTGTATGACGGGAGTCTGTGCGTACCTATACATTTACTGACTACTGTTGACTGAAGTTTGCACTTACCTCTAGCTATAGTACTGTTGACAGGCATTTGTACTTCAACGTACTGACATGGGAGTTGAACTTTATATCAAGCTATAGTGTATACATATACTTGTACCACTTTATACCTTTCTATCCCTTACTGTCTACAGGGGGTTTGTACCTTCCAAAATACCCTGAGTAGAAACACAGCTGTGAGTGACACAATCAGCCTATCAGAAATTGACAAGTGTATAGAGTCTTGTTTCTCACAGTAACGTCTATTGACTGTGACCTCAGTAGTACACGTTCACAAGGATGCAGTGATTGTCCTAGATGGGGAATAGCAGGAAGGAAGATATGAGTCGATATGGACATGGACATTAATTGGCAGAGTTATAGATCATCACCCTAGGTAAAACTCTGGCATTGTAACTGTTGGCCTTAGTAACCAATTACTTTGGCTGGATCTCACAGACTACAGGGGAAAGTATTGCAGTTAGGATCGTGGTGACCAGCTGGGACTACCACTAGAGGTGCTCCCCAGACAATCCTACTTTACTGCCATCATTTTCAGCATTTTGTAGACTTTCCTACACAGAAAACAAGTGGTTAGGAATCTGTGTAAAAGGTACCTACAGCACAGTGTGAGAAGGAAATCCTAGACGCCATCTAGTTAATAGCTATTGTGTCATTCACAAGGGAATACCAGTTCTGTGGATTTTCTTCAACGTTTCAGGATGTCAAGCAAGCTCAAGTCTCATGAGAGCTTTTATAGGGATGTGTCACCGTACATAGCGGTAGGTTTCTATAGCATGCTTGTCACAATGTCGTTGAAACAAATTTGATTTATATTTTATATAGAGAATATTCCTTTATTTTTTATCCTCTTGTAGCAATATGTAATGGATCAAAGTAGAGTTTGAATTGAGATTTGTTTCATATCTAAGAAGTCAGTTATTAGAGTTTTTATATTGTTTCACAAGGAGTGTTATTGCTGTATGAACACAAAAATATGATGTTATTTCAATCAGATTCTTGCTGGTTGGCAGTTGCAGAAATGCTAAATGCGAAAGGTTTTCTGTTAGAAGTGATTAGACTTCTTTAATGAATCTAATGACACTATATATATCATTATACAGGTCATGACCTCTGAACTGAACCACCTAAAGAGTTGATATTACAATTTATGCATTGACATCTTCAGTCTGTCAGGTTGTATGATAACAAGAGGCCCACGGGGTCTTAACAATCATCTGTTGCTATATGAAGCAATAAGAAATGAAAATGTTCCACGAATTTGAAACCCTGGCTGCCAGATCTCAGATTTCTTATATAATCAAACAATCACAATAACCACACTTAGTGGTCAGTGTAATGACAGGAACATCTGTACCCTTTTTCACTGAAATGATCCTTGTGGCCTGAAATGTAGATCAAGGTCATTTATTTGGACAGTATTTTATCTTGATAAGCTACACACTAAATCCTATTAAGTCCTGTTTTGTTATTCATAAGGAGTCATTTGGAGATGTTTAAGGTATTCACCCCTCTGGCATTGAATGTATATGTCAGACTCTGTTGTTATGCAGAGAGATTCTAGTGTGAGTTGTCTCCCCCTCACACATGCTTTTATAGACCCCGGCAGAGCGGGGTCTATATTTCGGCAAGATATCCAATCAGAAAGAATGTTACAAATTAGAAGGGTGACACACATCCTTGTCCTCAACAGGAGCCCCATCATTGGATATTTATCTACCCTGTGTTATATACATCCTTGTCCTCAACAG
>JAUMHH010026482.1:0-10497 GCA_032359455.1 Chlamys rubida
AAAAGATTGAACTGACAAAGAACTAATGAAGATGGTACAAGGGTGGGCGCCAAGATCCCTCTGGGATCTCTTGTTATATATGCATGTCACAATTTTGAAGAGGCATATTAAGGTATGGGTAGTGCCTGTCAAAACTTTGGTTTTTGCAAGCAAGGTTACTGGCTTGAATATTATTTAATTTTGATGAAACTTGGCAAGTGCGACGTTTAATATACAAAGACTGAGGCTAAGTTCTAATTTGAGCGAAATCCATGCAGAACTAATTAGCATGTAGTGTTCTGATTGGTCAACATTTTCCTCACTATAACTTGACACTATAAAAAATGTACATACACTATGGTGTTAACAATGCTTAAAATGACATTAGTTCTAGTCGTCGAAATGTCATGCATCAAAATTCAACCGCATATGATATAAGACCTGTATACAAGATATATTCACCAACCCAAGAAAAATTGTTTCAAAATATTTGAACAAAGAAAATAAGCACAGCACAGAAGTCACCTCGAGGTTACACCGAGATGTAGAGACTTGCATATGATGTCTTCAAGTTAAACACTAGGTTAATCCTAACTGGTAGATATAACCAATGCTAGAAATAACACTTCAGCAGGAAGATCTTGTGAGGGAGAGAAATAACACTCCAGCAGGAAGATCTTGTGAGGGAGAGAAATAACACTCCAGCAGGAAGATCTTATGAGGGAGAGAAATAACACTTCAGCAGGAAGATCTTGTGAAGGAGAGAAATAACACTCCAGCAGGAAGATCTTATGAGGGAGAGAAATAACACTCCAGCAGGAAGATCTTGTGAGGGAGAGAAATAACACTTCACCAGGAAGATAGTATGAGGGAGAGAAATAACACTCCAGCGGGAAAATCTGATGAGGGAGAGAAATAACACTCCAGCAGGAAGATCTTGTGAAGGAGAGAAATAACACTCCAGCAGGAAGATCTTGTGAGGGAGAGAAATAACACTCCAGCAGGAAGATCTGATGAGGGAGAGAAATAACACTCCAGCAGGAAGATCTTGTGAGGGAGAGATATAACACTCCAGCAGGAAGATCTGACGAGGGAGAGATATAACACTCCAGCAGGAAGATCTGATGAGGGAGAGATATAACACTCTAGCAGGAAGATCTGACGAGGGATAGATATAACACTCCAGCAGGAAGATCTAACGAGGGAGAGATATAACACTCCAGCAGGAAGATCTGATGAGGGAGAGAATAAGTGTCACAAACAACAATGTTTAATACATACAACAGGAGGTAACAGTAATCATTGCTGAACCGACCAAGCAATTATCAAGTGACATCAAAGGGGATATGAACCCACATAAAGTGTATAGGTGAGCGAGCCTTCAACATGACCAAACACTTGATTAAACTGTCTGGTCAAAAAAGAACACGGACGCAACTGCAAACAATACTTTTGTCAGAGTCACAAAACAGGGGTGGAAAAACAAGATCCCAGGTGATGAGGATTTCAAAATCTTCCAAATTACTAACTTGCAATATTACGAAAGAATGTTTCACACTTCAAAATTAAGACCGAGATAAATCTGACAGGTGTGCACATTCTATAAACAGCATAAAATTAATATATGACAATGCCCTTCCTTGACACTCTTCTTGTAGAGAACTGTGAGGTTATTAGTTTATAGGAAAAAGATGCACATGGACCAAAACTGGAACTTAAGATCTCAACAACCTTTGTATCAGAAGTTTGGTGTAGTATTGTAGAGATGTGATATGCTTGTCGCATATGAAGGTGACAAAGCCGAGAGTGAAATATACCCATTGGGCAATGGATATTCCAAATGGGCATACAAGACCATTTGAAAGTATTGAGGGAAAAAGAAGGCTGATAATTAAAGAGAAAAAAACCGGTCAGGAGGTCATCCCCTTCTATAAAGGGATTATTTGAAACCATCCAGAGATATATTGTAGCCATGGCATAGCAACAGCCGTGAAACCTCTCAAGTACACGCTAAAGATAGTACTTAATAGTTTGTACAAAATACCGAAGGGTCCAACAGAGAGCAATCCGTTCAAGTGGTAGAGACAGGAAGCCACCTCAGCAGGCCAATTATGGAAGGAGATGAGGGGGCCATAGACTCTCCTACCTCTATGACCTGAGGTACCAAACAAAGGCCAAATCTAATTGTTGATTACTGATTGTAGGGTATTTTCAGTGTACATCTGCAATACTGGTCATTTGTCTGGTGAAGGTGATACGGTACATATATTGTATAAGAGTATAGTAATTGAAATAACACTCATTTTACTAGTTGGCTTATTTGAACCTTGAACTCTAATTCGTTTTTCAAATTATTTTGTCAAAGGTCATTTAATGTAGGTTCCTTTAACCTACATCACTTACTATTCATCAATGCTAGCCGGGCTACAACACTTACTGTTTCATCATTAATGATATACATTACCTAATATTTCATCAATACATGCAATTACCTACCCAATATTTCATCATTACAACCCCACACATACTATTTAGTATGTATGACCTTAATTACTTAATATTTCACCAATAACAACCTATGCTGCCACTTACTATTCGTCAGTGACCGCCTCGCTACAGCACTTTATACTGCTTCATCCTTACAACGACATAGTAATGACATACATTACATAATACACATATTTCATTGATACACGTAATAACCTACACAAAATTTTATCAATTACAACCAACACATACTATTTCATCAATAACTTTAACCACTTACTATTTCATCAACAATAACCTGCATCATTTACTATTTCATCAATAACTTTAACCACTTACTATTTCATCAACAATAACCTGCATCATTTACTATTTCATCAACGATAACCTGCATCATTTACTATTTCATCAACGATAACCTGCATCATTTACTATTTCATCAACAATAAACCTGCATCATTTACTATTTCATCAACGATAACCTGCATCATTTACTATTTCATCAATTATAACTCAGCACAATGGTCTTTTTGTTATATTATTTTTATTATCAAATTATAAAACATCAGGAAGGCTGTTGGTCAAGTTAAATATACATGTTACCACAGTTGTACAACGACTGGGAAACTACATACAAGACTTTCACTAACAACTCACATTTCCTACTACAAAAACAACAACCTACAAGCTGATGGACTTTCTGCAATACACATGTCATGCATTTTTTAATCAACCATACTTGACCGTTTAACTGTTTTTCAGACAAAGTTTGGTTGAAGAACATAAATTTTTGTTGAGACAGTATGAATTTGACAATGCTGAACTTATTTTGATGGGAAAAAGATTTCAGGTCTTTCATGAAGAGGAACAAATGTATGGAATGATTGCACTGACAAGTCAGATTCAGCCATTTGAGATAAGTAACCATTTGGAGTGACTGACAACATTAACCTTTTGCTAGGAATACTCGTTCAACAAGATAATAGGTACTTATTTCCACAAAAGTTGCATATTGTTCACCTGAACAGCTAGTAGGAAGTACAGGTAGACTAGGTGGTAACAATACCAGATAATTACTAAATGTAGCATGTAAAATGTACTAACACTTAGTATCCATTTACTACAATCAAACTATACAGAAATGACACAATACGGATGGTAATTATACTGAAGTTATCGAGGTACGTAAACTCAATATATTTATATCTTCTAATTTTATGTAATAAATAAAGTTAGAACAGATCACCAGATAGGTGTTCCACAGACCTAAACTTGAGATTCACAAGTTTCTATTTAGGGTAACTCTTGATGTAAATATAGGTAAGCGATGCCTTAAATAAATACCTCTACATATAATATACACTACTTATTTGTAATTCTCATTAATCAGTATAAACCTGTCCAGTAAATATTACAGAAATCCATTTAAACCAAGATACATTTAATACAAGTCTGTTGTCACTTGTACACATACCGGCAAAAAAACTACATATGTAACAATCCATTCACACCAAGATACAACTGTCTGTCATCACACAAACATCTATTTCACACCGTAAAACGATAAAATGATCCATCATCACATGTACATGTCTACATTCACTCACACTCAGAAACACACGTACATTATATACACCAGTAACAAACTCTTTTATTCATACTCCCAGCTTTGTCCAATCCTTTCCTTACAGCTTAATCCTAATCATGGAAATTAAAGCACTTTGTACAGTCACATTCTCCACAAAAATGCTCCGTACTTGACGTCAAGGTGAGTGGAGTTAGCTGATTTGGCAATAGCTTAGTAACATTTACAGGCACACTGGTGGATAAGTATCTGGTATTTACAGTATTAGGTAAGGGTCGTGTAAATCACGCGTCACTCATCATACTGCTACTTAACTTGAGAAACATGTCTTCATAAACCAGGATTCAGAAAGATTCACTTAAACCTATACTCATCTCTTTCAGAGTAGATTGTTAACTGTAACCTCTCGCGCAAACGACCATTCCAATCAAAGATCTGCCCTGAGGCAACCATTGAATTCGTTTTGGCTATCATAAGATATTCTTTCTCTTGTTGCATATGTATTCTGTGACTAGCTAGATACAGGATATGGAGTTCCTTCAATGATGAGCTGCAAACCAGACAGTTGTATATACACTGCCAAGATTAAACACAGACAATGATCACATGATTGGACTGAAATGGTACAGATGTCAGTATTGATGATTTGCTGTAAGTTTCTGTTTATAACACTGTAGCTGGTTCAATCATCAGGAACTAGGTGGTGACTTGTTGTACGGCATGTGTCTCAGAGTATACAGGAACATGTTCTGTTCGTCCAGGTACTTCTGATCCTGAAAAGGTAATTATATCACTCAATGTCTATTTGAATAGAAATCCTATGACAAATTGTAGACAGCAGAGCATGTCTGGTTTCAACATTTTCCATGTTCCAGTATTAATCTGCCAATTACATCATCACATTATTTCTTGCCAGTAAGAATAATAATATCTCTCAAGAATTCATAATATCATTACCAGCAGACACACTAAAGAAAACACCTCAATATAGATATCTACAGCAATATACCCGGGAGTTGTTCACCGAGTAGTTTGACTGGTCAAGCCTACCTTCATGGCTTCCACCTTCCACATCCGCACTGACCGGTCAGCCTTGATGGTCTCCGTGATTGACTGGACAGAATTCAGCGACATCTGAATTGCTGGATTGGGGACCTGGTGATGTGGCACCATATGTTGGGGGACTGGGTTGTACCCGTTGTTGTACCCATTGCCCATGTAAGGAGGTGCTACCTGGTTCGTACCCTGTGACATGTTCCCTACCAGCACTGTAAACAGTAAGTGTCAAAATGTCAATGAGCTTTACTATATGTAAAACTTCAATTTTTTTTTTTTGTTAAACATCATGCAAAAGGACATCTTTATCAGACTCGGTAGTTAACTTCTGTTTGTCACTGACAGTGGTTCTCTTGTTTAGTTACAACAATTAACATTACTTCAAATTTGACAAGGAAGCCATGCTTAATCCAAATTGTACCAAAGACATATAGCATTTCAATTTAAATTGGTGTACCTTGAGGTGGGCTGATGTTTGTGCCCTCTCCCCTGGGTGTGCGACAGTTTGGACAGAGCAGTGTAAACCTCAGGTTCTCCACTTCCTTTTTCTCCCTAGACAGACGCAGCTTCTCCTGTGCAAGTCAAATCATTAACCATTTTTTAGTTCTTTTCATACGCAGAAGACAAACATTGATAACTAGTAATTTAAGCAATCAACGGATCATTCTAGATCCCCTGAAAACATGAGACAGTTTTAATCCATGGTTTGACAAAAGCTGATTTTTTCAGGTAAACACTTTGAGGTATTATTGTAGTGATATCCTCCATCTACACTGTTCCAACTTAATCTGGATATATTTTTATGAAGTCTATAAACCAGTCCTGAAGAAAAGACTGGTTAAAAAGATGGAGATACTATACTATAGTTTACTAAGTTTGACCTCTCCTGACCTCAGCAATCTCCTTCTCCTTGACCCGTAGTATTTGGATCTGGTCCTGTATACTGTCCATCCTCAACTTGTCTTCACTCTCCAGTGAGCGTGCCTCCAGCAGTGCCTGCTCCCCCTCCTCAAACTTCTTCTGGGCCTCCTGTCATACACAAATCACAGGAAGAAAATAAAGTGAAATTCTACTTTATGTTAACTATCACCCAGGAAACCTGCTTACATTCTGGTATGTACTGCAAATCCATTACCACCTAAATATAATCAACATACAACAACAGGCCCCGAGGGCCTTTATTGTTTACCTGGGTATTCATGACAAAATACTTTCATTAAAAGTAACGTTACAAATCAAGTAAGTTTCCAAGGAGTGGGGCACCCTGGACTAGTTCTGGTAGCATGAACACATTGGTCTCTTCATGCCCAACAAGCACATATGCTATAGGGTGGTGACCTCAACTGTTTCTAGATTTTGAACCAAGGACTAAGCCTCCATGAGTATATTCGGCCCTGCCTCCTAGCCTCAAAGGGAGTCAGCCCCTCTAGGTGTATAATTCGGGGGGATGTTTTCAGTCAAAGTTGTTGAAATTGTGTTAAGCTGTTTAGAAAAAGTTGTGAGGAGGAAATTGTTGATGGATTGATGAATGACAGACACTGCAGTGCTGGATAAGCTCACCTTGATTCTTCAAACAAACGGAGCTAATAATCCATAATAATATCATGAACAATACATTTTGTTGCAATGTCTTCATTGTATGGCCATATTAAGGACAACTTATTTTGTTATCGACCTAGTATCATGTTTTCCTATATTTTTCCTTTGATGTTGACTGATCAGTCACCACTAACACTACTGTAACATTGTCAGTTGGATTTATGAAACATTGACCCTCACCATGTACATCTCATCCACCTCTTCAGACTTGGCCTTCAATGTGGCAGCGGTCTCCTCAAAGTCCTCCTGTTTACCCCGCCATCTGTCCTCCTCCCTCTCCAGTTTCCTCTGTTCCTCCCTCACACGGTCCTCTATTCCTTGCAGCTCCTGGCGGCGCTCGTACATCTTGTTTTTCTCCCCAGAAATAGCTTTCATAGTGGCTTCATACTCTGCCTTGGCCTGTTAACGTGTCAATTTTTCTTTTTCATTTTCTACATCCTTTAATGACTATATTTAATTTAGTGAAATGAAAAATATTCTATAATGGGGAAAACGTAAATAGACCCACATCAGCACATTCAGTCTTCCACTAAGAATGTTTCTTAGTTTCTTTGATGACAAATAATCATATTTACTGAATAAGAAAGACTTTTTTGGCATTTCTAGTATACATCAAACACTTGACTCACATGAGCTAACTTCATGGTGTACTGTTCAGTCTCATCCTTCTGGATTTGCTGTGTAACATTAAACTGCATCCGTTCCTCAGCCAGGGACTGTCGCTCACGATGAAGCTGTGACAACAATGACTTCTCATCCCCCAGTAGTGATTCCTGAAAAAGAAAACTGGCTTTCTTAAATATGGGTTTAAATGAATAATTCAAAATTCCTTTTTCAAGCTGGTTCAATGTCTTTTAAAACTAGTTGTCAGTTTTAAAATGATTTATTCTTGTAGTTTCTATGCTGGCTCTATGCATATGACTAGCCTTCACACTACCAGTATTTACTGTCCTGGTAACTTTTACTTACTCTAGTCTTCTCTATATTAGCCCTATCCCTAGCCTGCTGTTCTGTCCAAAGTTGTCGTTCTTCTTCTAGAGCCACTTGTAGACTATGAAGACGATTCTGTTCCTGCTTTGCCTTCCATCGTTCCTATAATAGAAGTTACTATAGCGTGGTAGTCACATGCTATTGAATGTACATGTGTTATGCTATAGGTACAAATAATTGTATTAGCTGTGGCTTGGTGGATAACTCTTATTTGCTGATAAAGTGGATCAGGAACAAAATGTTCTGTTATTTTTTAAATTGAATAATGCAACCTTGTACCCGTATCTTCATTTGGCAGGGATGTGGTGTTTGTGGTAATTGGGTCACTCTGATTTTATGTTCATCATGTAATTTTTTCCAAACTATAGATGGCAGTGGCCTATGAGGTAATTTTGGCACACACCTCTCCTACATGTATCTTTATATTACATTTGATGATCTTACATGTAATAGTACAGGAGAAAAACCAATGTTTCCTTGACTGAGGGCGGAGTTCAAAATATAGGTCAGTGGCCTACTAGTACTGAACACTTTCCCTAATGTACCCACATAAAAAGGCAGGCAGACAGGGATGTACTGACAGTAGGGAATATTACTTTCCTAATTCATGGAAGTAGTGACAAGAATATACTTCTTATAAAAGTTTCAACATGAAAACTGCTTACAAGTCTGACTCAAGTATCCTTAGTAGGTGCCTGGTCAACCCTATTACAACAAAAACCTCAACGTATGTCAATTTGACAAAGACTATTTTTTTAACTGAGGTTACTATTGAGCCATTTATCTTTTTGCAATCCAACTGTGGATCCACCTAATTGTCATTATCAATACTGCTATCTGAGAGTTATATTCCTGGTCAAGGATTTACCTCGTCCATCTGGCGATTCTGCTCCCGGAGTTGGGCTTCTAGTCGGTTGGTCAGCTCGTTCAATCTCTGACGCTCCGAATCATTGTCTTCCTGCTGCTTGGTCAGTCGCTCCTGTAAAACTGATGAAACAGGTTATGTAAGTTATAACATCTACCTTGGACATGTACAAACAAGTGCATAGCATCATGTTACTTCAAACATACTTAGAGAGTTTGTGTTATGAATCTTGTATGACCAACAAGGCAGGGTAAACTCTACTGCCCTTAACAGCTAGCTTGTTTACAGCCTTGGTAATGTTGATTAAACCCAAGCTTGCCTACCACCCCTTATATTAAATCAATTAAAATATTAGATAGGTGGTCGAGGCCTCCCTTAGTTAAGTTTTGGAACAGACCTTACAGAAATGTTTGCAAGTTTGAAGGACAGGGTCAGTTATAACTGGTAAGCTTTGTCACATATCAGATACAATGCAATATTAGCACGAAACATGTGACATACTACAGAAACTTACTGCGCAGCTGCTCATCTTTTGACCTGGTGATGATCTCACGTTCGTCTAGTCCCTGACTATGCCAGCTGTTGACTTTCATTTGGAGCTCTCCAAGGTCACGAGCATTATTTTCGATGAGTGCCACAGCAGCTACTAAAGACCTGTAACACAAGTCATATAGTACTATATAGTACTGACTTACTTTGACATACTTTGCTGTATTGTACTACAGAGACTTTGTGTGGTATTTAGTTACACTGGAAACTTGGTGCTACATTGAATTTAGTTAAAGTGATCCACTTTGTGGTCTAGTGTTATAGTGACCTAGTTTGTTGTGTTGATCTAGTGACATACTTTGTGGTTTTGTTTTTTTATAGTGACCTATTCTGTGGAATCAATCTACTGTGACCTACTTTGCAGTATTGACCTAAAAAGGTGACCTACTTTATCTATCGAGTGATAGTGACCTATTTTGTGGTAAAGATCTTAAAGTGACCTACTTTATGCTATTGAGTGATAGTGACCTACTTTGTGGGTAGTGCTCTTACAGTGACTTACTTTGTGGGAATAAGTTACAGTGACCTACTTTGTGGGAATAAGTTACTATGACCTACTTTGTAGTATCGTGGGATGTGGCAGCAGCCACTATTTGTTGGTCCTTGGCCTGTTTCAGTAGTTGTAAAGACTTGTTGTGGTCCTCTTTTAATTCTGCCAAGATGTTTCTGAAATACATTTTCATTATATTATATGTATTATGGGAACATTAAAACAACTTTGCTTGACTGGAGACTCTAAAGGAGACATAGTAATGGCAAGAATTGCTAATTAACCTTAAACCTAAGTTAGACTATTCATTGGCACTTTATACTAGTATGATATTCTTCTAATGCAGACCTTTGCCAATACTTTTCATTGCCCTGATCTTATAAATTCAATGTACAATTACCTCTGTCTGAGTATTTGATTACCTGGCGGTCTGTTAGCATTTACCTATGAGTCTGTTTAATGTTTACCTGTGAGTCTGTTTGATCTTATCTAGCTCTTCTGCATGATCACGTTCTAGCTCCTCTATCCTGCGGTACAACTGAGCATTCATGTTGGCCTTGTCTTCCTCTAGACTCCGTATCCGGGACATATGTTGACTCATCATCTGATCATTTTCATCCCTTAGTCTACAGAATACAACAGAATTTATAAAACCAACATGAGGACATTATCAACAATATAATTATACAAATGAATGTAAATTGAAATGCAACCATTTACCTATCTGGCTTGCAATTGAAAAATTACTTCTTCTTCATATTGTTTGACATGGCAAAATACGGTCCATACCTGTTTACTAAGCATACCTGTCTTCTATAAACATTTCATTTCAACAAATTTTATTGCAAAAAATATGCAAAGGGATAGGGCATCAGGCCAAGCCTATATAAGCCTTCT
>JAUMHH010026493.1:0-10497 GCA_032359455.1 Chlamys rubida
TGAAGTTTTCAACTTTTCGGAAGTCATTTGGGAGACTGTTCCACACCCGGGCGGCCTCAAAAGCAAACGATTTATGTATTTGTATGTATATCATTCGCATTTGTGTAGAAACCATACAGATATATACTTTGTGTGTATGTACCTGTATGCATGTAATCTTAATATGTAGGATACGTCTTGTGCTTTATTTTTGCATTGTTATTGTTTGTGTAGATAGGTGGCGGTAGCAGACAACTATGTTTTTCTTACCTTTGTGTGTAGGTAGGTATGGTCGTAACTCTGTATTGGATGGCCGTCCAGTAACACTGACCCTGTACATGTCTCGTAGAAGTGTTCCATAAGGTTAATACAAGATGTTTTGCCACTCCCACTAGGACCAACAAGGGCCACCACCTCCCCCGGAGCCACAGAGAACGATACATTCTGGAAACGGTAAAATGTTAATGGTAAATTCTGAACAGTTTCAATAGTAATATCGCTATATGAGCAAGTCAATACAACAAGTAAACAAACGGATGAATTAAAAACTAGCTTAAACTAATATTCATGTCTTATTTTGAATCATTATTAATTAAGTAAAAAAACATCAACAAATGTAAGCTGTCGGCTCGTTAGTATAGCGCAATATCTATTTTGTGGTTGGTCACATCTTACTTGCAATTATTCAACGTCATCGAATGGACAATGTAAAATGTTTTATAACAGTAAACATTCATGTCAAAAGGCTTCTTGGTCCCTGAGTCGGTAATGTGTTTGTGATCTTTTCAAAAAGTTGAAAAGACAATAGGTCCAGAATACATTTTATGTACCGAGTTTGGCACTGGAGTTGAAAATAGGTCTATTGCCAACAAGCAATGTGCTCATAACAGACGGCCGTGTTGACAGATAGACAGGATTATCATCATACCCACATATATTTCATTAAAGTTGTCATATAAGTGAGATAAATCGTTTTACCTTTAATATAGGTGTGTCGTTTCGAGACGGGTATGCAAAAGTAACGTCTTTGAACTCGATTCTTCCTTGGACACTATGGGGCGCAACAGTTCCATTGTTGAGGATTTTTGGAGTACGGTCCATATACTCAAACACTTTCTGTGACGCTCCAGCAGCCTGCATTAGCCCTGTATATACATTGCCGATACTCTGGAATGACAAAAGCACAAGGGTTCAAGATATCTGCTATATTTGAAAATAAGATCACGTGATGATAATAACAGAATGCAGCACTCATTAAATATGTTCGGAATATCCCATTGGAAATCTTAGATATTAGTATATCAAGCATATTCAATCAAAACTAGATGATTCGTTCAGAAGATATACTAAATAAGTTTAATCAAAATACAATTATTCGGTAATACACTTTTAAGAAATTATTCGGATAGCAATCAAACAATCAGAAGTTTGATCAAAATTAGGTGAAACCTTCAGAAGGACATCAGGCAGATAGTAATCAGCCAATCAGAATGTAGTATTCTCATCAAATATGCGTAGGAATTACCGATCGTTGATGTCGAGAAAGGGAATTGGATAAGTAGGCCTTCTACATTAGCAAAGGGTGATGAAAAGCTTACCTTTCCTTCAAAAGATTTCAAACCAAAAGCAAAAGAAAGGACAGACGAACGAACAGGCTGGTAACTATACGGTACCGCATCTTCGATGTGGGCACTAATTGTCTCTTATATTCTATTCCAAGTATCTTGATAGTATAGAGTATACAATTTATACAATTACAACAACATCAATTAAAAGTAACTTAAGATTCATGAGTACAGTATTAGGTCAAAAACTACCTTCTTTGTTTTTGATGAAAACTTGCCAGTTTAGAAGAGATATAGAACTATTTGGGTGTTAAAATATACAGAAGACTCAATATACAGATGTGGAATAATACGTTTTCACGCGTTGAATTTAACAACATACGTCAAGGCATTCTCCAAGCTGCATTTGGTAGAGGATGAATGAGACGAGATTCCCTCCACTCAGTTTAGCACTGACCACCAGATGTCCCCCGTAGTACAATACCGATGCTGTCAACATCAGCTCAAATAGCTACAAGTACCAAAAGAACTTTATGTTATTTTCCATTGTTTTTTATTTGTGAATTTCAATAATGAAAGCCGTAAAAACACGAAATGACAGAAATCCTGGCCATCAAGCATACCTTATTAGTCCAGACATAACCTGCGTAAAACGCTGCTTGCTTTTTCTTCACCTTGTACATACGAAATAGATGGGCATAGTAACGAGCCTTTTCTGAATTTTCGTTGGCAAAGCTTCTTACTGTACGCATACTCGTAAATGTTTCTTCTGCCACCTCATTAGCTTTGGCTAGTCGGTTCTGTACTTGCTTTGAGAGTCTCTGAAGTCAAGTTGGAACGTTAGAATTAACAAGATATCCACATTACTAGCATGTAAATGAACAAGCACTCGATGCGACATACCGATCAAGCACAAATCTTTCTTTACCATGCTACCACTTGATTTACCTTAACAAAGCAGAATGTTTTAAACTTTAGTACAGCGTTCATGAAACTTGTATTCTCGTTTTACATATATCATGATTACTTGTAAACCTTGTATCCTGTTGCAACTTAACTAACATTGATTAAAATCAACCCACTGACCTTGTAGTGCTTGCCGTAGACCTTTGATACGCCAAACACAAGTGGAAGAACAATAAGAGACAATATGCTCATGCGCCAGGACAACTTGGCCATGAACACAACCACGCCCACCGCCTGGATGGTACTACGCAGGAAGATGTTTATATTTAAGGTAACTGTATCACTCATCACAGTGGTGTCTGACGTCAGTCTAGACGTGATGTCACCTGTGAATATGAAACATGGTGTTATCCGCGTTCGAATTACAATGCACATTGTATTTGAGGATGTCACATTTTTATATATATTTTTTAATATGGGACTAAAGTGACATAGTGGAAGGTCGTCAGTGAGGGAGCAGACGCTTACCCTACCAAACAAAGTCTAAGTGACAGCTTTGTTCACTCTTTAATATTATCTTTTATTTTTTCTTTACTTATATGATAAATAATTTCAGATACCATTTAAGACATTAAATGACATATATTCCCAAGTGTAGGACACAAAATGTAACATTTCATTGTTTACCGAGAATTATTCACGTACAGATTTACATAAGGGAGGAAATAAAGTATACGTACCTGTTTTTACGCTATCGAAAAATCCGATTTCTTGATCAACAATGCTAGAAAAGAGCAGGTCTCTTATCCGAACGTTCAGCCTCGCCATTGCTATTGAAAACAGTCCTCCCCGCAGACCGCTCGCTATCGCACTGTAGTCAGAATAGGGCTTGTTGTTAAAAATAGTTTTTTCTTAACACTGTAATCAAGACATTTAGATGATTCAACTCTATTTTTTCGCATATACAGTAACCTCCCCTGACTAACGTTCTTTTAAAATATAACTGTTGCTCCACTTAGCAATAACACTTCAGTTGACCGGGTAGATCAGTTGGTAAGCGAAAGTATGATGATTTGACGTGCAGAGCTCGAATCCTAATCTGCTCTTGTGAAATTTGTTGTACGCCAGAACACTGCTTATTTTTCATCTTTCCCCTGGTTGTTTTTGTTTTCAATAAAGTCCAACAACTACAAGGTATGCTTTTAATTAAAGAAATGATTAATCGAGCCATAGTCATGCTAGAAATAAATCGCAATGAGGAGTTATATTTTTGGCAACGGTGCGGGGATCCTAAAATATCCCAGATAAACAAATGGGATATGGAATTGTTGACCTGGACGTGTAGCTATGATTTATGCGTCAGTAATTATACCTACCTTCCCGCCGATATGGCGACCACGTAGATTATAGCCTGTGTAAATTTGGCCTTGGACTTATCAATCACTATTCCATCCACTACCTGTCCAGTGTAGTATGGAATAAATATTTCACCTGTAATACGTTAAGTTGTATCATTGTCAAGTGTAATGTGGTATAACAATCTCAGAAAGTAAAGTAGAACTACAGCATCAACGAATAAAGACAAACAGAATTCAACGACGAACAGAACAACAAGAGTTAGAGAAATACAAGATATATATAGCATTTGTAAACAAATGTCTTTAAAATCTTAAAACAAGACCATGTAATTTGCTAAACTTAATCATTTTACTAGAGCGCATAATGCTCTGAAGGAGATTTACCATCTTATGTTCGCG
This sequence comes from Chlamys rubida, assembly GCA_032359455.1. Classification (NCBI taxonomy): domain Eukaryota; kingdom Metazoa; phylum Mollusca; class Bivalvia; order Pectinida; family Pectinidae; genus Chlamys; species Chlamys rubida. The sequence continues at coordinate 4,208 of JAUMHH010026493.1, forward strand.
TGCATTCCTTTTCTAAACAGGTTTTAATTGAGAAACCTAGATCATGTACTTCTCTATTTGTGATATATCTAATAGATACACAAAAATGCGTGCATCAATAACCAATGCACTGATACCGTGAAACAAAACATATATAATTAGTTTGACAATCATATCGACCATTGCAAACGAAGAAACAAAATATAGAAATCCAATTTCTTTGTTTACAAATGTCACACGACTTACCCACTGACGCTATTACTAGGAAGATAAACGCCCCAATAATGTATGACATATCTGGTTTAGAATAGGAGAACAATCTGAAAATTGTTGCTCTCTTTTCCGCAACAGATCGATTTTCTGATGACTCATCATCACTGTCTTCATCATCATCGTCGTCAATTGACGTTGATTTTTGTCTAGAGGTTGTTGAAGACAACAGTGGTTTCCTTTCCTCTGTATCACTTTCACCGTCGTTGATTCGCACATAGTCGTTTTGAAAGAGCTCCCCGTCCAACACCAGTGTGATTTTTCCTAAAGCATAGTAATGTATATGAAACAGACAGCAGCCCATCAGACACCATGAAAACTGAGCCCAGAACCACTTGTCATATAGTCTTGCTGAATCATCGGATACCAATAACAATTTCACAAGGTCATATATTCCCATCACGAGGGGGAAACATATAGCTCCTTCCTCAATTTTTTTAATCCGTGTGATGGCTTCTACTGGGTGCCTTATGACTGCAAGTGTGAGGCCAAACAGAACGCAAGCTCGGAGCACACCAAAGCACCATAATTCAAATGTAGAATCAAGGACGGAAAATTGAGCTGTTGCCGTTGAAAATCTGTCATATATTTGGTTGCCACGTCCAAAAAGAACTGTCGCTACCGTGGCGTCACAGAGTGCTGTCAGGGCGCAACCAATGATTACTGGCATTCGTCGTACCATTGTTGATGATTCTTAAAAAATAAATGGTTTAGTGATAATATCAGTTCAGCAACAGCAAAACGTATTGATTGGTATATATAAATGGACATATGTTAGCACCAACAGGCACAAACGTTAGAGTTTAAAACTCCCATGTTCTAAATAACTATATACATGTATACCCATATTTTGCACTGTAACATTGTGTGATACACTGCATGCTAAATCATTGAGATATATTGTTGCCATTCTACATTTTTGGTAGGCCGTATCAATTACAGAAATGTATAGGTGCAATCACATTTAACAGTTTTATTTATACGTTTCCCCCTTATGTGAACAAGTCAAATATGTATATGACTTTCAATGGATATTTAACATTTGGCAATGTGATGTGTGCTTCCATTGTATTATTCCATTGAAAGAAAATTGAAGCACACTGCGAACAGAGTTAATCTCGGAGTACCCAAAATGGATCACCAAACCATCCTTTTATTAATTCATTGAAAATCCACAGGATGCTTTATATTCATTTATAGTTATATCAAAAGAAAAATGACGGGTGTTCTTACAAACGAAATAAACAACCTGGGCTCAAATGAGGCATCTATGAAACACTCTGACGCCACCTTTAGTGTACACAGTGCAGCTAAAACGGATCTGGTCTTAAATAACATTATGCAATATCTGAACCTCCAATATGGAAAAAAAATGTCAGCATTTTAGCCATTTAAACATTTTATGATCACTTTTGGAATTTGTATAAAACACAAGTATTTGTATATGTTGAATTTATTCCAAAGGCTTGAACATAATGTTAACATGCACGCGACATTATTTAAAACGTAATAAAAATACAACAACTAGAATTTAAGTTTGAAATTAGTCATTTGATACTATCTTAAATTAAAAAAAGTCATTTGTTGACAAAAATTAATGTATGACAATGTACGCTAAGGCTAGATCATTGTAATAACTGTTGACACCACACATCTATAGATTTATATGATATTTTTCAAAGAGTGATCCAAGTTAGGTACTGGTCCAGTTTAGTTCCTCCCTCCTTAAAGCTAAATTTTAAGCTAGCAAATACATGTTTTACTTAACTAGCCTCCACAGTGTCTATGAGTTGTTATAATTAAAAAACATGCATATCGCAAACAATGAATACGTTTAAACTAGTACTGAAACTGTTAAGAACGCCGAAAAAAATGTGCATGCCAGGAGATAAGGTTTCTCATTTTCCCCTCCATAAGATTGTCTGCGACACAATAAACACATGTCATCCACTGATGGTTGGATCACGAGGAGTCACTGTTAAAGTGCCAGCCACCAGATTGTCGTAACTTGAACAGAATACTATGTCATCCAATACTCGTCATAATGGTACGTCATCCAATACTCGTCATAATAGTACGGAGGAACAAAGATCGTGTGTTGTTACACTGAGGACAGTTAATCGACTTTGCCCTGTTCGACTTCCTCAACAAGATGTCACAAGATGAAAACCTCGCTTCTGCAATTGGTACCAAATACATTGCGTCTTAAAATTGCGCAGAGGAACGTCTCAAGCCAATGCGTTTTCCTACTATTTTATAATTTAATGTATAGGTCAAAATGAATTTTAGCTGTACATAAAAAGGGATTATTGTTTTCATTTTTATTGATTATTTCTGTATATCGGATACACAATTCATATAGCAGTGTTTTTATCATGTGTAGGTATGGATACGTATTTGTATGTGTACTCCTGGTTCTGTTGGGATCTTTTCTTAATGAGAATCATCGTAGCGTAATGTAATTTGTTGATTGAAGTGTTTATCTGTCCCTACCATATACAGTACCATCGTCTATCAAGTCAAGTTCGGTATTAGCGTCTACCCTTGACGAAGCATTACTACCTCAAACAGTTTAATTGTGATGGGGTTATAAGAGTAGAGGCAGCAACACAGAATGAAGAACGATACGGAACAGAATTGTTTTATACTTGTAGTCATTTAGAGCTTAACAACACTGCAAATGTATGAAATGCAAAACGTCAGATACGCAACGATAAAAAAGTAATAACTGCTTACGAAACAGTTAAATTAAATCAATTGGTAAAGATTATACTAATTGCAAACAATAACATATAGACGACACAGCTTTAGTAACAGTATCAGTAAATAAGTTTAATAGATTCGTATCATGCATCTTCATCTTAGCAAGTACACTAACCTTATTGTGTAATGAGGAGGGTGGGCAGAGTACGTAGTTACATGAAGGTCCAGAGACGAACTTGTTGGTGGACGGATAAGTTTCAAGTTTTTGTTATTTCCGAATGCAATGCAGCATATAGGTTAAATGTTTACATAAATCACAAAACATTTTGCAGTCAATTGGTCATACAATGCAAGCAGGTGGATAGATGACCGCTATTGCTGTAAAACGCTCCGCTGACGATAGGCATATTTAACGGGCAATGTGGTACATATGAACAAAAATTACAAGCTCATGACAACATGCACGATATAACTGCTCAATAGCATATGGTGAAAGTGATCCTTACAATGTGCCATGCTTCAAGGAAACAGTATGCACGGAAACGGAGGGATTAGTATCCGGAAAAAGTCAGACAGTAATTATCGACTTCGATAGGTGTATAAACACTAGCTGGTGTCAAATAATGACTCTTTAGCACACATAACGCTTACCAAAGTTGTAAGTGTTTGGTAGATACTGTGTGATCCTCGATACCAAGGCACTGGAAATAAATGACAATCAGATTGTCAATTACATAATGTGTTTACATACATAAAGGGGTGCTACTAGAGGGTCTGGGTTCTGTTGTACATAGTTATCAGCCATTGTACATGCTGTGTCTTGCAAATTGAAAGAAAATGCAAGCTGTTCTAAACGTATTCAACTAAAACGAAAGTTTGGGATTTGCACAAAATAAGCATTATGATGACACATGGTCCCTACAAGTCAAACCTTTCACTGTAACTGTTGATGTCGACTTGAACATGTCATGAAAGCCCTAATTTTTGCATTCATAGAATACTTACCTCTTATCGTAGATGATCGATGATTAACTAATACTCGCGATGAAAGTACATCCGTGGTTTAACAGTTTGTGGTAAAACACGGCTTCACTGAGACAAAACTGATGACATGTCAGGACAGTAATCAGTATTAATGTACATGAATGTAGTTGTGTTGACATGAGACGGAGGAAAGTGGATTTGTGTGTGTGTATACTATAATAGTAAAGGATAAGCAGTAGGCCTAGTGTACATGTATGTACTGTGGATAATGCATATTAGTTTCATACATATGTTGGGTGGCGCAGTGGATAGCGCACCTGCCTTTCACTAAGGCGACCGGGGTTCGATTCCCCGATCGGACGTGAAAAGGTATGACGTCACCTGCCCAACCACGTGGGGTTTTATCGGGTACTTCGGTTTCCTCCTACAGTAAGACCCGCGCGCGCTAACATCTGGGCCAACAAGAGTGATTAATATAAGTTATAACAAGAGGCCCATGGGCCTAAACGGTCATCTGACTACAAAGACTGAGCAGGGAAAATGGTAACTGTTCAACTTCGAATGAAATATTCTAGGAATTTGTTTTCCATGATGGTAGTTTCGGTCAGCAGTGGGTAACTATTTGTCAGTAAAGCTATCGGAAAGCATTTAAACCTAAATCTGAATAGATTTCTCCTTTTAAGGCCCCGTCCCGCAGTCAATGGTGATTAAACCTGCCTCATTTATATAAGAAATGATTGTTTCTAAATGATGTTTCATACTGAAATTTTTGTAATCTACTTTTGGCATTAACGAGTAGTGTTTAAAAGCAGGATTTTAGGTAATTTCCTTTCTTGGGGCACCGCCCTCTCTATCCCCCAGGGGTCGAACCGGCCTCATTTATTCAAGAAACGATTTATAGCTAAGTTCCACTATCGAGGCCCCGAAACATCCCCACTAATTTTTAGCTCAATGGCACCAGTGGAACTGGAGAAGAAGTTTAAAAGGTGTTTTTCAAGATGGCGGCGATCTTGGATTTCAGACCAACCCGAAAAATAACAACACTTGGTCAAGACCATCTCAGGATCATTTCAGGTAAGTTTCCAAACACATGTCCCTGATCATTAGGTCACTTCTTTCTGTCCCCATGAATTGGGATGGATTAACCTCAATTTCCACTAATGGGCCCGCCCCTCTGTCCCCTAAAAGCAACCATTTATTTATACAAGATTTAGTCCCCTTTGCCCAAAGATATTCTACACAATATTTGGTTAAAACCCCTCCAATGAAAATGATTTTAAACATGTATTACTATGTTAACGTCTCCCCTTGCTCTTTGTTCAAAGGGGGACTACATTCTGTTAAACCAAAACTGTTTTTTTGTTAAAATAACTCCAATCATACTGGAGAAGGATTTTGAAGATTTAACCTCAAATTCCCCTTTTGGGCCCGATATATCTGCACCCACAGAGGCCACACCATCCGTGTATACAAATTAGTGCCCTTTGCCAAAGTATACTCCAGACCAAATTTGGTTAAAATAACTTGAATGCTAAAAAAACGGAAGGATTTGGATTTAAAAAAATTAAACCTCAAACTCCCCTTTTGGTCCCCGCCTTGATGCACCCAAAGCAAGGTTGCTCCAGGCCAAATTTGGTTAAAATAACTCCAATGGCACAGAAGAAGAAGGATTTTAAAGGTGTTTATCTCTAATTCCACTATTGGGCTCCGCCTCTCAGCACGCAGAGGGACCACACCCTCCTTTTATACAAAATTGAGTCCCCTTTGCCCAAGGATGCTCCAGGCCAAATTTGGATAAAATCCCTCCAATTGTACAGAAGATCAGTAGAGGTCTATGCACAACCACATGACACATTGTTGATCATAAAAAATGAAACCATTTGAACTTGGTTAATTGTTCAAATATAATAAGTAGGTACATGTACTTTAATTTACAGTCATACAGATTACATGTCTTCTGATGTCCTGCATATTTTAGCATTGTTAAATACATTATCTGACGATGCTTCGTTTGGTGTGCAGATCAATACACACGTGACACACCATTAATTGGAAAAAGAAATAATTATGACAAGTAAGTTTTCTTATACAGTGTAACAACTAAAACTTGGTACATTATTTTTAATTTAGAATGTTTTAAATTTGAAAAGGATGAAAAAGATTGTTGTCTCTTGAAGTGACCGCCTCAAATACCTCGTATAGGAAAACCATTCACGGACCATTTTGCCTGTCTATAAACACTTGCCAGAACAGTAATGACAACTGGCACACACTTACATTGCGTCATGAGATAATCTTGGAGGGTCTCCAGTAATTTTGTCATTCTCAACTAGATTAGTATCTATTCTTTGTGC
>JAUMHH010026504.1:0-10496 GCA_032359455.1 Chlamys rubida
ATGAGTTTTTTCGTCATCGTAAAACAAGTTTCTATTTTCTTGCGCTTGACATTTCATGAAATTAAAAACATATACATTTTACATGTTTATTCATGAGTAATATGGTGTCTGCATAACTTGTACAGGTGGGAATACCGTTCAGTTAGTTATGCATGTATGAATTACACCAAACGTCAGTATATATGTTCATGTGATGATCTAAAAATCATGAACAATAGATTTCTTACAGCAACGTTTGATTGTAAGAACGAAACATTGATGGCGACAAAGAAAGACCAGTACATGACGTCAACATGATTCCCTGATGAATACTCAGCGTACGTTTATGAGAAACACTTAATGTTTATTTGTATCATATATATACTACTTTATAGGCGGCGGATCGATGAAGTGGTTACCACTCCTGCAATTCATCCAGGCGACCGGGGTTCGAACCCAAAAGTCATCGCACGCATGGAATATTCAGCAAAAATACTTTTTCTCCTGCCCACACAACTCTAACAACCCAGGTGGAGTATAAACTGGTCTGGGGTGGATGTTGCGGTATCTGTGCTGTAGCATTCAAGTGAGGTGACCCTTTAATTGATACCATTGGAAACACGGTCCCACCACAAACATAACACAATACATCCCCATCACGCAGGCATACACAGATAGGGAGATATTAGCCAGGTGGCATAGGACTAGAAGTTAGCGTCGTACACACGTAACAAGTTATATAATATAAATTATAATTTGCTAATATTTCTTATTCTTTCTGGCTTGTCCTCAGTCATTTAGTCGTTTATCAATATTTAAGCCATCAGTTTTAAACGCATTGATAGCAGTGCATCATTTAGGATTAAAGGGATTTATAATGCATTTATAATAGCGAGTGAATGAGCTATATATATGATGCTTTCGTGCAAGATATTCACAATGATGTTTCATAACAAAGGGTTATATATGTACATGTACCTTATTAATCACAGTATGTTATTGATGTGTAATTGTAAGTATAATACACTTACGGTGTGTAGTGTGAGCGTGTGTTTTGACAGAACAACATTCTAATGATTTAAGTGAATTAATCGACTGATTGAAATATATTTACCGTGTTTTAGTTGTATTGATTGATCGATAGAAAGATGATAAGAATATAAATAATTTGTAAATACTCGTCAAATTTAAACACGGTGATAGGCATGAATAGTGACAAGATACATGTACCTCTTCACGCAGAAAATCTCAACAATATCTTGTATTTCCACGGTGCAAATAATAAAAAGTGACCATTTCTACCAAGTGCAAAAATAACAACTGGAATAGCGAGACCTATAACATCTCAGATAAGAAGGTGTTCGTTGAGCTTTAGTGACGTTTCCCAGACAAGGACAGGATTATTGCTTCGCTATTCATCTGGTACAGTCGTCGATTTCTTCGTGAAGATAAAATGGCATGCTAATTTGTCAGTTCCAAAACGAGATGAAAACAAACCGATACATGTATGGATGGAATATCAGAGTTCTTGTCGTTTTCAGGGTATGCTTTCGTGTGCTGTTCAAGAATGTGTGTAGTTTTTGTTGGTCGGGTAAGTAATTATTTATGCCAGATTTGAGGGACACAAGTATTTGTCTACGGCTAACAAATAATGCAACAACACATGATGACGGTAGGCAAATCTCACGTCATGCAAAATATTAGGTTTTCCAATGTTTGTACTTTATTAATTAATTCTTTGCTTTTCACTAACAAAACCGAAGAAAAAAGATAGCATGTTGCCTCATTTGTAGATACAAATCTAACTATATCGGTTATTACCTGTCTAGCGTAGTATCATTAAAGAGACATTTTAAGCTTTTAATAATCATTTTTAGGTTTCTCATTTGCATCCTGAAATATTTAAGGGTTAGCTAATTAGCTTTGGCAAGGTTTAATAGAAGCGCAATTAAGTCAGGCGAAAACATACGGCTATATGATGATTAGGAGTCCTCAAATGGCAAGGTTTCAAGGCGCACATATTTCATCTCCCGCTTCCGTTTGGGTTCATTATGTCTTTTGTTTTTCATTATTTAATTGCGCATTTCATTTTCTTGTTGTCGTTATTTATGGACTTTTTAGTTTGGGTTTTGTGTCGCTGCATTGACGATGTCTCAACTAACTTTAACCCCACATTGTAGCAACAGAAGAGTAATTTCAACAATTACTTTTTTTTGTCATGAAATGTTTGATATAGCGTCATGGTCTCTAGTGTGAGTGTGATATCATGACATCATGTTTTATTGATATATCATTTGTTTTACTCATTAGGCCAGAAATGCGCTTGTGGAAAGGGCGCCGCGGTGGCCAAGTGGTTCATGCGTCTGACACTCTGCTACTACTAGCCCTCCACCACTGGGTCGCGGGTTCGAGGCCTACGTGGGGGCAGTTGACAGGTACTGACCGTAGGTCGATGGTTTTTCTCCGGGATCTTCGGCTTTCCTCCACATCCAAAACCTGACACGTCCTTAAATGAGACAAACAAACCAAACCAACGCGCTTGTGGAAATCCAGGCCACTGATACTCCCTGTTAAAGCTTTGTTTATCATTTTCTGCAGTTAGTTGGTTAATGTCACCATGACATATTTTCTTGTTCCCTTAGTGCGGAAACCTAAGAATCAAGATGTCAGACACTTATTCGAGATCAGTTCCTGTTGTGAAAGCAAAACAAAGTAGTGTAATTGTGTAATACATATGTTACGAAATAGCATTTAGCTGTGTAAATATTGACAATATATATGTCTTGCTTCTATTCGATGCAAACAGGAAATTTGCACTTCTTTGGAACACAAAGCCACACACAAAACCTGTTTTTTTTAAAAATGTTTGTATATTATTTACAGCGTATATCATATTCCGAACTAATTTTGTTAGTTTTAAAAGTACCTGTCGTTTTGTTTAATAAAGGCGGAAATATCAGTCATGGTATGAGACTGATTCGAATTCATATTCTGCAGTGACTGCCATACGTAAATCATTTTATTTTATTTGTTTCATACGCATTTAATGTTCCTGTATTTCGAAGTGATATATTTTTGTTTTCATTTTTGTTAAGACTTACAAAATCAGCGCTGGAAAATCAAGATGTCGGAAATGTTAAATTAATAGTTTCGTATCATTATCAATAACTTAATTGCTATCATCTGTATTAGTAATGATCCACATTTATGGCGTATGTTTAAAAGTATATCTAATATAAACTATTTAATCATTATGCAGCACCATCGGTTACTCCTACTCTGTTACACCCACTAGAACGATTTTAACTATTGCCTGTAGCACCTCAGAATGATATTACTTTATTACCACATCTAGAGTTGCGTAGGTTATTAAATTAATTTGAAACTTTCTATTGGTCATTTCATAAAATGAAGAAAAAAACAGTATAAAAAAATGTCTGAAAGATCAGAAGTTGTAAATCTAGAACATTTGGACTAGCGGTGGAAAATAGCTGACGATCACTTCACTTTGAACTTAGCAGCAACGTTCTGCTTAGTTGTATTCGAGTGTCATAATACATTAGTACCTGAAATGTGCAGTTTACTGAACAAGATTATTTTATTTCTAAAAAGAGTTTATCCTACTCTGCCTTACTGGTGTGCGCAGGTTTGACTCTCGGCGATATATCTATATTGTACATTATCTTTTATTACCGGGCAAGCATTAATAAAGGTTTTTGATAATCCGCGCAAAAATTATTTGAATGCAAAATAAAGTAAAGCAATAAGCCGTAGGAGAGATTTCTCTCGAATGCCACCACTTTCTAGAAAACTTTTCCGGGTATAAAATTATGATATTTGGGTTCATTATTTTTCCTTAAAGAAAATGCTTAAGATTTTCTAGAATAATTATATGTATTTACATTGAGTATATATCACAACATTCATAAACCTTTCACATTGTTATTTCACAGCACCTTGTGGAGAATGCTGCACCTTCTCTTGGCTGGATTGCTTGCAAGACTGCATGCTGAGTGGGCTTACATCCTGGGAATCCTTCATGTACCCGTATGTAAACAGTTTACAAATGGATCAATCTTTCAAACACGATTCCTAACAAATGTACATATATTTGAATTCTGATTAACACCCACATTAAGTTAATGGTACTCAACATGTCTTTTTAGGACTTATCAGTGGTAAGTAATGGTCGCCCAAATGACTATTACAGTCCCAATAGTTCCGCAACAGATGTAGAATGAAACACAATAAAAGGGGAGCTTCCTATAGAATTTTGTGTAACAATTAAAATGTCCATCCTTTGGATATAAGATATTTACATATCCGTCTTTCATGTTAACGGTAAATAACTACATTCAGGCAATAAGGTCTGAGCTACAAGGTCTAAGCGATTCTCGGACAGTAGATAATTACATTCAGGCTACAAGGTCTGAGCGATTCTCGGACGGTAAATAACTACATTCAGGCTACAAGGTCTGAGCGATTCTCGGACGGTAAGTAAATACATTCAGGCTACAAGGTCTGAACGATTCTCGGGGCTGAGTGTCCATTTGCAGCTCTGTTTATGCCAATTATAAACAGTATTGAAAACTACAGTTAACATCTACGACTACCATTTTTGTCTTTTATCAGTGGTACCAAAAGTACCAAGAATTATTAACATGAATTAATTCAATGAAAACTGGCACTTATTGAAACAGACATTTCGGAATATTTGGTGTGTTAAATCGAAATCGGATTGTCGTTGTATCAATGTTAGGGGAATTTAACATTAGCTGAGGAAAATTTGCAGACATTTTTAACATTTATGCATTTTAATGTCCATGTTCACAATTCAAAATCCAATTAAGTGTTGCGGTAATATAACGAAGTGTTATACATCTGTAGTTAAAAATAGAGTTTTCCTTACCTTAATTACCATATATATATGACTTCATAATTGGGACTCTGTGTGTATTTCATTCAGAGACAATACCAAACTTGAGTTCTGTTATTGGTTAATAGAAGCACATGTAACCCAAACAACAGTTGTCAGTATGTTACAAATGTAGTATGAACGGCTGCTTTACCATATCAAGTCCATTGTCGTTCGAGTTGTCTCCCATTACATACACTAAACTCACCGTGAACAAAGTCGTTAGAGCTACTGTTAATTCTTTTTTTATTATCTTTGTCTTATTTCTTTTTATCATAAGTATGATAGTGCTTTGCAATAAATAAACCTAAACGAGTGCACTAGACTATTTTCGCAACGTTGGCACATTCTATTGTTTGGCATAACGGAATCGACGATTTCAATCTGACATAGCGCAAACTGACAAGGTATTTCGATGTCTCATATGACGATATAGGGGATTAATATTGATGTTTCCAACATTAGAAAAGTAATAAAATATTCATGAATCTCTACGAACGTGGAGAACGCCGGAATGAAACTGGGCCTACGTAGGCCGCGACTACCAACAAACTTATCCCGAAGGATGAGGGGTTGGAATTACGACACATAATGTTCCTCCCACGGCATACACATGAAAGCTCTTTCATATTCGATAGCCGTGAATGATCCATAATACACAAAAGTGACGAGTCTAGCTTATACACATTCCGTCATGACAAACACCGCTTTGTCAAACCGGATGAGAACACTGGCCTATAGTTTCGTGTTCTCGAATCATCATCCACCGAGTACACATTTACACAAGAGTATACTGCTATAAATTCTCTCTGTAGACTTACTTAGGTTTGGCTTATTCGAAAATTAAACGACTTTTTCTGCAATTTTTTTATAAACAATGTGGCTTAAGCTGATTTAAGCGGTAGTAGGAAAATATTCTCTTGAATAAGTTTCGAGGTTTCCGAAATAACGTTTCGATTTTACGCCATATTACTATACAGCTCATGTTGTGTGTAAAACAATCGCCCTTTCATACTTGCCTAAACAATAGAAAAATTCAGCTGTAATCCATATGTTGATCATTATAACAATCAGACATGAGATTCAATTAGAAACAAATTAACTCAAATTCTATTTTTAGATCATTAAGAACTTTAATTTCAATCTTTGGTGAGAAGAAGGTAGAACAAATGAATGAAATACGTTGAGTTGAGCTGCAAAAATAACTTTAACAATGCGAAAATGCACCAGTGAATATAATTACTAAACCGGATTTCCCCCATGTTACATCTATTTTAGACTTTGTTTGTCTCAATGACATATATTAAAATATTTTTGAAAAACTTATATCTTCTCTCTTTCTGTTATACTTGTTGTTTGTAAACACAAGAATACCGTTATACGTATGTTTGTTTGTCGGTAGTATTATCAATTTTGACTATTACACAAAGATGTCAACAAAAGGTCAATCGTACTCGACAATTAAGCCAGTAGCATATCACTGACAAACTGTACTACAATAGGTTGAATTTAAACACTTGTATTCAAAATACATCACACTTTTCTCACATAGTTAAAATAAAGTGACTGAAATAAGTATGAATAAATAGAGTTTTTCCAAGGTCATATTCCATGATCTGGTATCATCCAGCTATGTAAGAAATTATGTATCGCTACACCCTTGCAACTTTATACACTAAATATTTTTGACCGCGTACGGACAAAGTAATACATTTTATTACAATGTAAGATATTAGAGTAGACATATATACCTCAAGTTTTGTACCAGAATGTTGACGACGTTTTCCTGGAGTGTTGTATAGATTTCTTCTACATTTGTTCCTTGTATCAATTTACGTTATCAATATTTAATAACCGAATATGCTTTCGAGTTATAAACATATAGACCTAAACGTAAAATACATGTACGTCTTAAGTCATTTAAATGAAATTAATATATAAAGACGACATATTTTCAGATTAATCAATTATGGTATGATTATCAATTATCAATGGTGCTATTTTGCATTAAAATGTATAAATTTATCCTAAATATATGTTCTTGACCCCTCGTGTTGTAAGGTCCGTAACCAACGTATATCTTGCGAAAGAATAGATTTATTCTAGATATTACAGGAATTTTCGCCATTATTAGCTACCCTCCATTTTGTTAGATCCATATCTGGTAGCGTGTCACATTTGACCATATCGTTGCTGCAAAAGAATGAAATAGATATATTAAATTTTGAAGGATACTTATCAGTGTTCTTAGCAGTTTAAGTAGCTTCTTATTTTGTTTTCTTAATTTCGATCAAAAACGAAGGGCAATGGAACTAATCTAAAGCAGCAATTCAATATTCAGAAATGCTTAAAACTCTTCTTAATATACCACATTTAGTAAAATTGATTTTTTCACAGTGGCTTCAATTTTATAATGGAGACATCAAATTAGACAGCTACATGTACGCAACCAAGATGCAATCACGTGTTTCTGAAGGATAAATGTTATATAGTCTACCATATGTAAGTATATGTATGATGAGTAGGGATATTCTACCTGAATGCTGATTTGGATCAGAACCAAAAAGCTTTGAGATTTAAGTCCGAAATCCGCATCCTCATGTTGATTTAAACTATCCCTTACACCTACGTAATGATTTAATATTTTGTAGTTCCGAGCCGGGAATTCTACATAGGGACTTTACTTTGTTTCGTTCCTAAGCAGAGTTTGGAGAAAGAACCCGTGATACAAATGTAGCTATTATGCATTAAACACAAGTAACTAATACGACATATCGCTGAAAAATATACTTACCTGTTATCATAACCTGGTTTACGGAACACGTTTGGCTGGATCTGGTCAAGGCCCTGATTTCGGCACATTATTTTTGCTAAAGATATTTTCTTAACTTCAAGCAACTGGGCTGTAAAGATAATATAACCACGTCTTAATACATGTATCTAAAATAGTATGCAGAAAGAACTCAGTGATTAAACTAAATCAAATCAGGTTTAAATTTATTTCTTTGTGATATAATATTCAATAACTGTGCTATACATATTTTGATAGATCACACTTTAATATACATTCCTTATTACTTATATATGTATTTATGTTCACAGCAGTGACTTATCCTTACCAACGAAGATATGATTCAAATCCCGGTATATAGAAAATATACATTTGATTGGAATCTGTGTGACAGGAAAAATATATAAAAATGAAAAAAAAAAGACAGATTGATATACACTTTCTTGTGGTACTTATCCTTAACATTACCATCGACTGGGGAGATATCAGATCAAGATATACTTTCTATAGATAATTGTTTATCAAAAAGTTGCTACAGGAAACAAAATAAAATAAATGACATAGACATACAGTGCCTGTTGCTATTTAGATAATTCTGATATTTTGTTCAAAAGCCCCAGTATAAATATTTCCTTTGTTGACATTCGGACCTAGTTTTGTTGATTTTGGAGTACAAATTACGACGATGTTGGCATTTAAGTATATTTACCTGGTTTTTTTTATTTATGAATTGTAAGTCAAGTAATGTAATGTACTCTTTTTATAAAGCAATTATTCTAAATTTTATAGATAAAAAATTACAAACAAGAATGATTAAAAAGGAGTATTTACGGTCTGACAACTTAGCATTTTACCTTGAAACAGAGAAAAAAACACATGCTTGAAGTTTTATCAAATTAATTGGGAAAGAGTATTTTCATTAGACTACTAAGATTCCATTTCCATGCTACTGTCTGAGACGGTAGTTTAGTGGAAGGACGCTGGGCTCGTAACCAACGGGATGCGGGTTCGAGTCACGCCACGGCACTGTGTTGTATCGTTGAACAAGATACTTTACTCCGCTTATTCCATTCTTCTCAGCTGTAAATAAGTACGTGGTTGGGCAGTGCTAAAATTGTAAAATGCTAGCTATGAGCGCCGAAACGGCAGCACCGGCTGTATGCTCCCCAGGGAGTTGAGAAAGATATTGACTGGTTGCACAGGCCCTACATGTATAACCACGGATAATAATTTGTGAACCGCTTTGAGCCGACCTACGAACTAGATGGTGATAAAGCGGTATATGGGAACCTCTTATTATTATTATTATTACTGTAATACAACTACATGAACAACTTAAGGTAACGAGAACTTGTTAATGAATTATAATCGTGAATATGGGTTCAAGTTAAAAACTGACATTAATCGTTTTCCTATAATAAAAACGGATTGCGTCCTTCAGCAATAGAACATTTTGTGATAGGTGAATATTATTTTCTGCATTGCTACATTGCTCAACGCTAAACATTTTCTTTTGCTGCGACATAGCTGTGTCAGGTACGTACAGCGGGCATCACACAGCGACCAATTACCTAATGTAATAATAATAATTAAACTATTAATAAATATACAAACAAAATCTCCATGAGGATTTGAGGAGACAAACGTCCCGATGATACGTCGTATAGACATGTATCATAAACAACAGAAGAATATCGGGATTAATGTTCTAATGATGAGTTGCAGATAAGTTATTTATATTTATTTATTCTTTAAAAAAACATCCTATGTATTGTAACTAAAACAATAAAATGAGTTTTGCGAGTAACATGTTTATTATTGACGAAGTACGTTTTATTTTACGATTGCAGGATATGTAAAATCTCTACAGGACTGACTACATATCGTCAAATACAGTTAAAACAATTGTGTAACAATATGATAAAGAATAGATCACGATAATCAATAATGGTAATCAAAGTTGCATGATTTTGTTGTACAAACCCTTCGTAAAACCAGTTCCTCCTAAATGTTGTGGCGGTCGCTCATACCAGAATCTGTCTCCAATTTTGAAGTTTTTAAATTGCCGTCCAAACATACATGCAAACGTTGGTCCGATTCCACCTCCAAGTATGTGTGTCTCTGTGATGCCACCAGCGTACAGATCGATGTCGTCAACATCCCTGTAACGTAACATGTTATACGTGAACCATTAGAGGGAACCATAGAGTCTACTACTGCAACAGTTATTGCTACTTCTTGGTTTACCTCTGTTAATGTAATCTGTAGCTGTAGTCTGCGGATGAATCATTGATACATTTTTTACGCTGAACCTTCTGAAAAATCTTGTCTTATTCTCCATGTACTTTTTAAAGGATATTGACGTAAATATTTCCCTTGTTGATATTGTGCCATATAACAATATTTAAGGAATCATGTACAATTGTTAAATATAATATCCTGTATTTTGTGTATGACTAAAAACAGATTATCAAAAAAGTGTGCCAGTCGGGTGCAATATATGCTGTTGACATCACATGTTGAAGCAATTGTATACAATAGTTACGTTGGTAGTGGCAATATAATTTAGCTGATTACTGTAGCTAAAGCTAAATATTCTTGCTTGGAACATGGTAAGATTCTTTTTTTTTAGAAAGATGTCATTGCTTTCATAGAAATTATTATCACGGGTGATCTCAATTTCCACTTAGACGATCTATCTAATGTTGATGATCGCCAGTTCTCTGGTCTACTAGATTCCAGGGGTCTGATTCAGCATGTGACAGAAGCTACACACACCCATGGCCACACACTGGATGTGGTCATAACGAG
>JAUMHH010026515.1:0-10496 GCA_032359455.1 Chlamys rubida
GACGTTACTCTCACAAACAAATGACGTAACAATCAATACCTGTTCTCAAGAGAAGATAACTCTGCAATACGCAAAGACGGAATATAAAAAGGAGAATACACTAAGGGGAAATACTCTAAGGGTGAATACACTAAGGGGGAATACACTAAGGGGGAATACTCTAAGGGGGAATACTCTAACGTGAATACACTAACGTGAATACACTAAGGGGAAATACTCTAAAGGTGAATATTCTAAGAGAGAATAGTCTAAGGGAGAATACACTAAGGGGAAATACTCTAAAGGAGAATACACTAAGGGGAATACTCTAACGTGAATACACTAAGGGGAAATACTCTAAAGGTGAATATTCTAAGGGAGAATAGTCTAAGGGAGAATACACTAAGGGGAAATAGTCTAAGGGAGAATACACTAAGGGAGAATACACTAAGGGAGAATACACTAAGGGGAAATAGTCTAAGGGAGAATACACTAAGGGGGAATACTCTAAAGGTGAATATTCTAAGGGAGAATACACTAAGGGGGAACACTCTAAGGGGGAATACTCAAAGGGGGAATACTCTAAGGGAGAATACACTAAGGGGGAACACTCTAAGGGAGAATACACTAAGGGGGAATACACTAAGGGGGAATACTCTAAAGGTGAATACTCTAAGGGAGAATACACTAAGGGAGAATACTCTAAGGGAGAATACACTAAGGGAGAATACTCTAAGGGATAATACACTAAGGGAGAATATCCTAAGGGAGAATACACTAAGGGAGAATATTCTAATGGGAAATACACTAAGGGAGAATACTCTAAGGGCGATTATTACTGTTACAGTAGTACCCTTGACATTGTCGTTGTCATTTGTATGCCCTTATAATGATAATAATACATTTGAATTTGTAATCAGAATATCATTATTTTATCCAACGTCTTATTGTTCGTAAAATATTTTTTTGTATGGGTTCATTTCATCTATGTTTTCAATATAAAACCTAATTTCAACTGCCGGAGCTTTTCCTGATGATAAAGTAGCAATCTTTGATATACTTCCGAAACCTTTGTCATTTACCGATCGACACCACACCGCCTTGGAGTTATATTTACGACTGACCTAATCATTGTGGTTAACACCAGTCTTCGTAGCACGTTAAACCCTGTACAACCAATCGACGGACACCATTCTTCAAATTTTACTTGATAAATGTAAAAAAATAAAAAAAGTAATAATAGAAACGCTTTAACCATTACCTGCTAATTAAATTCAAAAATCGTTGTTTCATTGTCAAAGACTACATTAAATGGCTTAATAGAAACTTTCGGTTTTATACCTTTTCTGAATAACTTAAATCTATTCCTCATACAGATTTGACAATATAAATGTCAAAAAGAAATTCACCTACTGTTCTGTACATGTATTCTATCATTTCTTGTACTGACTTGCTTGGTCAATAGTATTGCTTGTTGAGTTTAGTGACAGAACATTTCGGCATACATAGTATTCCATTTTTTTTTATTTTGAATCAAAAACACGCAATGAAATATGATATATCTGCCTGATTTTTTATTTCATTCTCAGATATATTAATGATGTCTTACCGTATCGACTCTGGGTTTCCTAGTTCGTCCCTCTGTGGAATATTTATGGGTATACAACTGTTCTTTGGTCCATGTCGATTGTAATCGTTATTATGCTACATCATATCATTATTGGTTTATCGTGTGAGGACAATTTCTTCATAATTTTAAGTCAATATAATTACAACACATTATCAATTCATGAACATAACATTTATTTTAATTCAAAATAACATAAGTTTACAAAAAAATCAATGAATGTAAATATAAATGTATATAAAATAAAATGTTTACAAAATAATTATGTCGATATTGCAACTGTAGCAAAGTTATGAAATACAAATAAGTTGTAAGTAAACATGGCCAGAGGGAATAAAACGCAGGCTACATTGCAGTGGTCCAAATGGTCATGTGAAAACACAGGTATTTGTTGTTTAATTTTTAAAACAATAAGAAGGTCAAACGAGTGTAAATTGTAGTTCCGTGTATAAATTATTAATTACAAAACGACCCATATTAGGTAAAAGATTCTGTATTGTATCATAGTTTTAATTATTGAAAATAGCAAGTACTTGTGGTGAATTCGACAGGGCCAACAAAACACTAACAGGTAAACATTAACGGGCCCCACTTGATCAATTTGTGTACATATCTTCAGTGATGTATTGCTTACCATTATATTAACTAGGTTTTATAAATAAACAATCTGCGTCGTATCAATGTAATAACTGCGTATTTGTTTTAAACATTTGTGTCTGTTAAAAGTATTAAAAGTCGCAACCAATCAGGTATGAGTGATAAAAGTATTCTTCGTCGATTTTCTAAAGAGACAAAGAACGGTACCAAGGTATAGGACAAATCAACGTTTTATATCCAGTGTTCTTGTAGTCTTCATAATTTGAAACATAGCAATCCATTTATGATTTACATACGAAAGATCATGACGAAGTTGTTTCAGACATAACATGTTAATACCCTGGATCAATCGTATCATATTTCATAACATCACTGGCACGTCGAGTCAAATTTTCATTTATTATTATTTCAGTTTTTCTTTTTTCTTTCAATGTGTAGAAATAAGAATCGTCTATACCATCTGAGGGGTGAACATAGTTTTTCAGTTTAAAAAATATTATATTTACGATTTGACATTATCTTCCTGTGTCATTAAGCAGATGAACCCCGATATAATGAACTCCAGTCTCGTTTTAGATTTGTATAACAAATCCGTCAGCTACTAAATCATTGGCATTGCACAAGGTTCCAATACAGACTTCTGCATGACGAACGTTATGTTTCAAGGAGAAGAGTTTAAATCAGCCTTTATCAGTATTGTGTAACCACTGGCTGGTGCTAAGTCAACATCTTAATATAGATATTATGAAATAAGGAAGTTTTGTTAATTTTCTGTACTGTTTTAACTAGTACAAAGTCCAATTAAAAGCGATTTAAAATGTGGTCAGAGATATATATTGGTATACATAAATACACAATAATAATCATACAAAACGGAAATGTCGTAATTACATAAGAAATTTTACAACACGGTAAAGGTAAGCGACTAATATAAACGGTGAAAACCACACTGAAACGAGTACAGCAAACATCTATTAGATCGAGTTTACATACACGTATAAAGGTAAGACAGTTGTACGTGCCGTGGTGAGTGGTGGTACGCTATAGTGTACAAGGTATACTGCGTATATATAATTACTATAGCTATTTTTACCCAACACGTAACACTGAACAATAGTATCGAAATATATTTGCTCATCAACCTTGACTTTTGGTTTAAATATAAGATTGTTTTTATGTTGGAACTACTACCTGTGTATGGTTACACACACCACCTGACCTGTGTGCACTAAGACTATCTTACCTGTACATGTTGACGCATTTGATCCATATAACAAGTTTACAAATCACTCACAAAGATTGAGACACAAAATTTACAAAATTTACTCCAGACATACGACTTCCCCAGACACTAAACTTCATTTGTCTTAATTCATTCAAAATCCAAAATATTTTTCATAAATGGAATGTGAAATGTATACTACTTTAGCAACTGACTGAAAAACTATTTGGACTTACGAAATAAAGAATCACCAGGTATCCATTGTGCTTTATATTTATAAATGAATAAGTTTTAGTTCGATATAGTTAGCTGAAGATAGTTAATTTTAGTCCAAAGAAACCAGAATGTAGACATTTTGATTAATGAAAGGTTACAAAAATCGTAATGAATGGCAAATGTGCAATATAAAAATACAGCGAATATGATTGATTGTTTATATTGAAGGATTGGGAAAAAATAATCCCATGAGAAATGAAGTTATACTTTGAACATAATGTATTTACATTGTACAGAAGTACCTCGACATTTCTGATTGTTCTCATCGAACAATAGGAATATCAGGAATATACAAACGAAGTAACGGACTTAACGAAATGTCAACATATCGATCGGCTATACCAAGTTACGGTGGTTACATATTATAATCATAGTATGATGGTCCACTTTTAAATTAATATGAATCATTCTTCTATAAACTGCATGTGTGTGTGAATGCTCGGGTGGTTTACAACAAATAGTTAACACTTTATTCTAAAACAAATATAAAATGCCACTAGAAAGTTATTTAGTTTGATTAGTTTTCGAAGTGTATAAAATTGATAAATAAAATATTAACATCAGCTTTTTTTATTTAATTTCTTCATCGGTCAGGCAATCTTATTTTGAGCTAGATATCCTCTTGCATAAACGACGTCTATACTTAAAGTAACAATTTCCCTTTGTAACCCCTCCTTGATATTATATTATGCAAGGTGAAGAGCGAAATAACGACAAAATTAACATTCGACCTTCATAAAGGTCACGTAATAAAACAATAACAGATCGTTCACAACACTGTATATCGGCTAAAGTCTACAGATAGCATGGCATGGTGACCACATTGTTTAACTCATCCACCCTTGAAGACACA
Organism: Chlamys rubida; assembly: GCA_032359455.1. Taxonomy (NCBI): domain Eukaryota; kingdom Metazoa; phylum Mollusca; class Bivalvia; order Pectinida; family Pectinidae; genus Chlamys; species Chlamys rubida. Next base: position 4,555 of record JAUMHH010026515.1, read on the forward strand.
TTTGAACTCTTCTAATTCAACGGTTGGAACAGGTCATTATGAAGTTTCAGGGGTGAATGAGTTAAACAAGCTAAACATGGTGTACAATTTAAACTCACGTAATCAGGTGAATAAGGTTCACATCTATGAATTATCAATGGCCACTATAAAACACATTACTGGAAGCCTTTCATATAACATTTAAAACATCATAATATATTTAGTGAACGTTTGTAATTGTCTAGTCATAAAAAGGTGTACTTGGTCAGTTGTGTATTGCTGTGCTCACGTTATAAGTGGGCCGTGTTACAAAGTCCGTGTTGTTATATAACACGTGTGTGTGCCTAACGTTATCAGACTTATTGACAGGCACTGGTATTGATCAAAAACTCTCCCACAATGGATGGGTGCATGTGGCGGGAAAAGCACGAACAAGGAAGCACATATGGTACTCGTCCCAGGTAAAAAAATGTTCTGTCTCTATTTTTAGAAGAAAAAAGTCTTGGAAAACCAATCACTACTGATTGCATAGACTATAAATTACCAAGAAGACTTCTCAATTCTGGAAAAGATTTGGACACACATTTTATGGATTCCGTTCTTGGAACTTACAGAAAAATCCCACGACGATATACATATAAGGTGATACAAATATGCCCAACTGCTAAAATGCAGTCTGACAGAAAATGGGATTATTAACACACCACTTTCTGTTGAAATATTTACAGAAATTATTATGTTATTGCACATGTTAGATATAAACTACATAGGTACGTTAACAGGTAGGGGACTACTGTCTAATCATTACTTGTTGACTGTAAAATTGTCAGAATCACATTCACCAACTTTATAGCAGATATGGTGTAATAAGATAGCACAGACATGAAGGGGTTTTTAATACTGGTTAGGGGTATACCTATCTACAGGCTGTGACAGCTAGCAATACACTTAGTCATAATCAGGGGTATACCTATCTACAGGCTGTGACAGCTAGCAATAATACACTTAGTCATAATCAGGGGTATACCTATCTACAGGCTGTGACAGCTAGCAATACACTTAGTCATAATCAGGGGTATACCTATATACAGGCTGTCAGAGCAAGCAATAGACTTAGTCATAATCAGGGGTATACCTATCTACAGGCTGTCAGAGCTAGCAATACACTTAGTCAAATCAACAATTCAGTAGATATACTGGTTAGGGGTGTACCTATCTACAGGCTGTCAGAGCTAGCAATTAACTTAGTCAAATCATCAATTCAGTAGATATGCTGGTTTAGGGTATAGGTCTATCTACAGGCTGTGACAGCTAGCAATAAACTTACTGGTTAGGGGTATACCTATCTACAGGCTGTCAGAGCTGGCAATAATCTTAGTCAAATCATCAATTCAGTAGATACTTAGGGGTAAAATTATAGTAAATATGGGCAACTTTGGATGACCAGCTCGATGATACTACACAGTGAAAAAAACATATTAAATGTGATATACTGTCCTATTGTGTGAAAATAAATTGGTCCTCTTTGTAGGTTTCAATAGACAGGTGATATTTTATCTAGTACATATTACAGCATTGTTAATTTTCGACCAAATATGTGCTAACACAGAAGCACTATTCTAAAGCAACAGAATCTAAAATAGGAGAGGATGACAAATACTTAGACAGAGCTAACTCTCAGTGACTAGATATACAGTGTCCGAGGTATTTTTTTCTGTCTAATAGTGAATATGTTTCTAGATAGAAAAGATTGGAAAATGAACACATCACTGGGAGCCATAACTAAATATTAACATACATCCACCCCCCATGGCCATCAGAATGTGTAACTGTATCAGGGAGTCCTCCTGTGGGATGCTGTACATGGCTTTTCCTGTACAAAACACATACCAAGCTATATCAGATGGAGGGAAATCAGTCACTAGCCACATACTATTTTTATTGTAGATTACGGGACTGTTATCGATCTCAAATAATTGATCTCTAACAATGTCACAAAACTAAATCAGATCTGTCCCAGCCTCTACGGAATAACTTATACAGCACTATGAACAAATAGTAATCTCTCGGCAAACACAGTAATACCACTGAATTCACTTAACTTCACCTAGATATACATATAACTCTATTGCAGATCAGTGGAATTTTTCCATGTTTATGAGTTTAAATGCTGCAAAAAGGCGAAGCTTCAAAAGATGACTTCTTTACCAGAATTTGTAATCGTGAAAGAGTAACAGACGTAAATGCAGTGTTTAATGCTTACCAGGTATTATCTGGTACAAACTTAATTTTATAACAAATTGCTTCATTTTTACACTTCCATTGCTGATAAAACAACTTTTGCCAAATTAACTATAAATATTTTTTGTGGTAATACTTTTGACAATTACAAATGTAAATACATGTATCTACAAAACATTAAATGAAACACTACATTTACGTCTGTTACTCTAAAAGTCTCTTTCACGATTACAAATTCTTGTAAAGAAGTCATCTTTTGAAGCTTCGCTTTTTTACAGCATTAAGGATCATGCAATGTCATTTGAGGCATAATCGTGAAAAGGGAGCAATTTACGGTACATAACTTTCATCAGCAGACAAGACATGACTGTGCTAGTCCATCGATGGTTAGTAAGCTGGTAACGGCACTATAAACAGCAGAACATTTACATATTATAGGGGTTAAATTACAGACATGATAAATGTATTCCTGTCATGTTTCTAACCTTCACATTTCCTATTGTTACTTCAGATTTTACAAGGTAACCTATCTGTTACCAGTGTCAATTCTGTTTTAGAAGAAGGTTAAAATTGAAATGTAAAATGCAGTGAAAATGTATTTTTTACAAAAACACAAAATTTCACAGTAGGAATGACAAGCTGTATACATTATTTTAAAAAGAAAAAGGTGACTTATAATCTGTCTATTACCTTCTTCTCAATCTCCTAGACAGATCCTATACACCCGTCATCAATTAGACAGACCTTCCCCATCCGTCAGATCCTACACTTCCATTATCAATTAGACAGACCTTCCCCATCCTTCAGATCCTACACTTCCATTATCAATTAGACAAACCCTTCTCATCCTTCAGATCATACACTTTCATTATCAATTAGACAAATCTTAGACAGATCCTACACTTCCATTATCAATTAGACAAACCCTTCCATCCTCCAGATCCTACACTTCCATTATGAGGTTATCAGTCATGTTTAACCTACTCAATGAAAAGCTATTGGTAGTAATATACATGCTGGTATAACATTAAAAATTGATGTTGATCTTACAATTCTTGTTCAGTAAAGTGTCTTTTTGCAAGACCTGTTTCTTCAAACACTCTTTTTCTTTCTCTTTGTTAGTCTTCATCTTCTTCATTTGTTCCTCTTTTGTTCACAGAATTGTCAGCATCTCTATTCATTCAAACAAACTTGAGATGCCAATATATCTGAACTAAGAATCAGCAGTGAGCCTCGCTCACGTAGACAGGCAAGCCTGTACAAGTTGTCTCCCCTACATAAATATTCACAAATTATTGTTAAGAAACCGGACCAGTTCTCTCCCTTGTATCATCTTTGCTAGGTGGTGGTTTCTTTCTGATGCGTCTACCTTTGAACTCATCCCCGAACACATCCCCTGTCCTTAGCGCGGAGATAAGCTCATCAAATTCTCCTGCAATAAGAGAATAAGGCACAGAATGCAGCCATAGCTTCACACATTAAACAGTATTTATTACACGAACATATCTCACAAAATTACAGGAACATTTGTCTGAAAGTATTAAAGTGATCATTCTTGAGGACAAAAAGACAATTAGATTTACGGCCTCAACCTACTTTGCCTGTCATAATTTTATCAGATTTTTGAAATGTCACATGACACCATCAACACTTATCATCATATCAGTATTTACTATTATGTTCAACTTGAATGAAAGAACAGAATGAACTATTACAGGAGATGAGAGAAACTTGATAGCGAAGGTGTGCGTACCTTTGTTAGATTTCTTCGCCTCCACTCCGTTCCTGATGGGGCTGTCCGCTCTCCTACTCCTCAGTCTCTCACGCTCCTTCTTTATCTGAAGTAAACAGACCATTGTAGGGTTTTTTTTTACTACCAAGATCAAATTACCACCTTTAATACCTAATTCAAAGTAAACAAACCTTTTTTTCTTCTTTTTTGAAAAACAAATTCCCTATATCCTGTCTACAATTTTGCAAGTACTGTTTGTCTTTTTTCAATCCAACTGAAAATTAGATGCTTGTCCAGATAGAATTAGAAAAGCAGCGAAAATATCAATTTCTTATTTCACAAATTCTGATGTGATCTTGATGTCTATCTGATGTCTTTGTATTGTATGACAGAATAGGATACCGTTGTAATTCTGTATCCTTTGTCCACAACACAAACAGTCTCTTAGCCATAAACAATGACGCATGCATGTAACTAGTCACACAACTAGTGAACTTTAAACTTTCAGGTGAATATTAACTTAACAATTCAATGAAACTCAACATATGTAATACAGCACTTACTGATTCCTCAAATACAGCTTTTTTCTCCTCTTCCTCCTTCTGTTTTTTGATTCGCTCATTCTCTGACTTGGCTTCAGTTAGAGAACTAAGGAATGCATCTATAATGCTGAAAAACTCGTCAGGTTTGTTGTCGTAGGCCTCCTGCTCACAGAACTGCTTCAAAGATTTCCCAAACTACAACAGTACATAGAATACACTCAGTGCATCCGTTACCAAACTACAACAGTACATAAAATACACTCAGCGCATCCGTTACCAAACTACAACAGTACATACAATACACTCAGTGCATCCGTTACCAAACTACAACAGTACATAAAATACACTCAGTGCATCCGTTATCAAACTACAACAGTAAATTCTGTAAATTCTCATTTATTTCAGGTCATGGTTTTAGGAATGTACTTATTTCAGATGAAGATTTTAGGAATGTGCATATTTCAGGTCAAGATTTCATGTATTTCCAGGTAATATTTCAGGTATATATGTTCTGGATAAAATTCCATGCATTTCAGAGCAAGATTTCATGTATCTCATCGTAAATTATCACGAAAATTATTTCAGGGTAAAATGCAGGCATCGGATCACAAATATTGACAGTTCATTAGTAAGAAGATAAGTAAAGTTGGTGAAAGTTATAGTCTATAGGTAAACCAACTTTGAGTGTATAGCCAATAACACTGGTTACCTTTTGAAGCATCTCGTCCCGATGTTCCTCCACCTCCGAAAAGTTATAGGAGGCCGCAGAATGAAAGTCATTCATCACAATCACAAACTTGTCACGTTTATCGTGAGAAGGCTGGTTTCGGAAATATTCAAGTTCCTGTAATGGATATCACATGCTATCTTTTCAAGCCAAAATAATCAAATGCCTGGCACAAAATATCAATGAAGCAACATCTGTATCACAAACTACAGAAAAACTGAAATGGATAAAACTGACATTATTTTTTATGTTAATGACTGAGATACCCATTGCCCGTAGCAATATATGTATAAGTTACTGTAACTGATAAAGTGCTGAGATGGGTGTCAAGAAAATTGGACTCTAATATAAAATATTAATTATGAGTAGTCATAAAATGAAGTACTTGGGTGTCAAAAGGTACAGAAGTAACTTTCAGAAAATTGGTCGAGTAGCTTCTGGGGGCTTCAGTGCTGGGCACTGGATATTAAAGTATGTTAAAATACAGAAACCATACTTTTTCAATTTCTTCTAGGCCAGCTTTTATCACAGCAATATCTTTATCCAGCTCTACCAAACTGAAAGTAGAGACATATATATTTATCATAGCAATATCTTTATCCAGCTCTACCAAACTGAAAGTAGAGACATATATATTTATCATGGCAATATCTTTATCCAGCTCTACCAAACTGAAAGTAGAGACATATATATTTATCATAGCAATATCTTTATCCAGCTC
>JAUMHH010026526.1:0-10495 GCA_032359455.1 Chlamys rubida
TTATTTTTTTTTTAATTTCTATATTTTCCCCAAATATTAATTCAAGGTGAAGTTACGGGAATCGTCTTGAACAACGGTTCTTCGACATCAACAATAGATATGGATACGTCTAGTGGGTAGTTTATTTTTTTAGTCTGAAATTCTGAATTTGTTGCTAAAAAAAAATATTTAATCAATTCGTCGAAAAATAATAAACAAACCAAACTAACTAACGTACGTGTAATTGTTTGTTTTTATTTAAACTAGGCGATCGCAAATGTTCAAAAGGAGATGAAATATGAAATTTGTTTTTGGAAAATATTGGATATGAATATCATCATATGTATGAAACAAGTGAATGTGATGTGTTTGCATAGAGTAATCTTACAATCCGACTGAAATTCTGCTAGCGAATTCCGTGTAATTATTGTTTTTTTTTACTTAAAATCGTCCTTCTCTACTTATATATCTCCAACAGGTATAATTCTTATGATATTCTCTTTAGTGGTATTATTTGATAATTATAATCACTATTTATATGAATGATATTGAAGCCGGAGCGTTAGTTATATGTATCTTACAACACAAAATACATGTATACATTCTATACACCCTGTTACGCTTAATCATACTCATTGCTGTACCCACGGACTTAGATAATCTAATTCCGTGCTGTACACTCAAGTTACACATTTTCATTTGTCTGAGTGATGAAAACATAATCTGAAATTTGAATTACTTGTGTAATTCCCTCCTTAAAACAGCCTTGAACCAGAGACGTATATACTATGACTTCATGTGTCTCTGCTTGAACCAAAGCTTTTTATTGCTTTCTCTTGACAGTCATTTTGAAAAGTATATTGCACAAACAGCGCTGATTTCAATAGCCTAAACAATAGTGAATTAATCCCAACTATCATCTGGTCTTTGCTTTTACCCGGCCTTACATTTATTATTGTTTAAACGTGTGGTCCCCTGTTACCTGCTGCTATTGTTATCTCGAAGGTAAAGACCACAAGGTTAATACCTGTGGTTTCAGGCACAGGGACCCGGGAATTTGCTACAGTTGTTTGTTTGGACCTATCGCGCCGTGTAGTAATATTAGATGTTCTTCTTCTTTTTCTTCTTCTTCTTGTAATAAGGCGTCATGTAGATTAACTTAATCTTAGAATTTAGTAAGTATAAATTAGTCGACATAATTGCCGCCCCTCCTTCTAACCGCACCCAAGAAATGTACCCTGAACGTTTAGATATATCAAGCTATGAAAATACTGCGTTTAATACAATCAAAGGCTAAGAAAGTGTGAACGTCTTAGTTCATAGTTGACTCCGTTTCCGAGATATTGTGATTTATCTGAAAAACAAACCTTTGGCTCAGCGGCGATCGCCTCGATATGGGTTGCCCACATCTGTGACGTCACAAGTTCAACGCTGTCAAAACAGCCCTATTCCGGGAAGCTTTGATCGTGCGTTCGATATGTGAGCTTTTTAGCTACTTATATGATATATTCCGTCGTCACTTACTTACGTAGGTATTTAAAGTACTACATACATATATTTAGTTTTCCCCATATAATGAAGAAATTAGTTCCTACTGAGAAGGCAAATGATGTGCTGTATGCGGGTGTCCGAACACACATGCGGATGCTATCTAAATGAATCCGTGTTTTTACATAATTCGTTTGTCTAGTGAATGTAAATATTATACTTTTTATTATTTAATTGATCTCTAGAAAATTTGATGATCACCTATATACAATACAAAGTAATTGAGTGAAAATTTAGTCAACGTAACGTAGGCGCACCCCACCCTTTTCTTTACAATATGTAGATATACGATTGAAACAGACGAAAACATGCACCGGTACAATAATTTATGCTCAAATTGAGCAGCAACCCGAGTATTTTTACCCCCAATTATAAAATCTTGAAACATTTTTTTTTATTCTTCATGCAATCCATGGAATTTAACACATAATAGATATACACACCAATTTTTAAAATAATCTTGCAGAGGGAGAACCGGTCCGTTCAAGTCTCACAAAGATTAGTAATGATATATAATGTGCATAACAGGGTCCAGCATTATTTGCCTTGTTACTGACTTCTATCTGTCCGGTGATGCAGCTGTACTGACTTTGATTTGCATATAATGTGACTCTTTGGCAGAACTTACACATTTTATTTATTTATCTTTTTCTTGAAATTGATCCTTATACCAGAGACGTAATATATACGTCTCTGCTTATACATTTCCCTGTTATCTAGACATTGCAGTTAAATGGAAAATTGGAAGACACATAATCTACACCAATCTACTTACTGATTATTATATGTCTAACTGCTTTATTGCATAAATATGTTTATATGATTCCATGATAAAATAAGCATATTTTAGCAAAGAGATGTTTTTTTTATAACTTTATATTTTAGATGAATTATGTGATAATTAACTGATGTAAATTAAATATTTATAGTGTTGATAAATATGTTTAACATGTGTGTATTCTAATGTTGATTTAGGCAGTTATGGATGTAATATGCAATGAGTTGAGACGTAAATAAATAAATAAATATAAATATACTAACTTCAGGTACCCCCTAGCCCACCTGCTAACATCCCCCTTTGATGTCGTGCCTGGACACAGGTATATTGGTGCGTCTTGGGCCTCCTGCTGTCTGCACTGGACACGGGTGTGTTTAGTGTTATTTACCTGTACACAAATGTCACACCTAAGTAGGCTAAAGCTTAAAGGGAGTGGATCGAGACGATTTTCATTATTGAACCAAGATGTTAAATTGTAACTTGGGTATATTACATGTATATGAAGAGAAAAAGTTTGAATCTCATAATTCAATTATATTTTTGAGATAAATATAATCACGGAATTAGATTGTCTAAGTCCGTGATATGATTTACCATCGCTTACAGAAGAACTGTATTGTATAAACGTAAATGTGTCTCGGTATTTTGCTGTTTATTTGAAGTGTCGACCGTACCAGATACGTATATACTACTGGCTTTATATGTTTCTTACCTAACATAAGGAAGACACAATATCGTCAATTTGTCATTAAACGGTAATACTGAAAATATGCCATACATTTTATTGACATTCAAAAACAGCATATACCAATGTTGAAGTTATTTTGTAAACATTTTCAATGATACATTTCCGTTTTTTTCTGGACCGTAGCGGTGCCACAGTATGTGACTGTAGAGCTGAGAATATAAAGTGTATACGTCTCTGTGTAGAGTAAAGAAAATAATTGCAAACTGACTTTCAAGCTAAAATAAAGAATCATGTTTGATCGACAACATTGAGAGTATTTGCGTTTAATTTCCTCAAACTCGTTTATTCAACAAAGTTCTCATCAGTGCTCCGAATCAGGACACGCAATGCTTCCTGGGTGTGTTAATAATAATAATATACAGCATTTGATATAGCGCCCTATCTAGCTAACATATAAGCCACACTAACGCGCTTTACATTACACAGATTTAATACAATTAGCATTTACATTAATCTATTCAATTTTGAGGAATTCGCTGGAGCTGCCTTATCACGCGCTAACTACTAGTCCTATGCCACTTGGCTAATATCTCCCTATGTGTGTATGCCTGTGTGTGTGCTGGAGATGTGATGTGTTATATTGTAGTGGAACCGTGCTTCCAACGGCATCATTTAAAGTGCCACCTCACTTGAATGCTAGAGCACAGATACCGCAACATCCACCCCAGACCATTTCATACTCCACCTGGGTTGTTTGAGTTGTGTGGGAAGGAGAAAAACACTTTCTCTGATATTCCATGCGTGCGACGACTTCGAGGATCGAACCCGGGCCGCCTGCGTGGAAGGCCGAAGTGTTTACCTCTCGACCAATCCGCCCTATTCAGATTCGTCAGTTTGATATCAATTAAACTCACTGTCAGGAAATTCTGGCAAATTTTATTTGGCTGAATAACAACTACATTATGTTATCTTCAGCACAATCTGATTCTTAAAAACTGAAACAAATATTAATCCGCGATCTGACGCTGTATGGCCATGGCTGTTCTCTTACTCGCATATTCCTGCCATGTTGACTGCTAGAGGCGTTGAAATTGTGACGTCACACCCGATAGGGTCCCATTCACCGCGAGTTACGATTACGAACGTTTTTATGCGGTTTTCGACATTTTAGTTTTTGGATAATATAGAATAATAATATATTAGTGTCTATTTTCATTCAGGGTACACTTTAAGACTCTCGGGTCCCTGTGGACGCAGATACGTCCTTTGTCGACGTATCTAGATTACATTTCTCCAACGAAATCTGAGAATTAAGGAAGTACAGTCGAACCAAATAAGACGTATCTCAACCAACACTTGGGGAGAATGATTACTCCGACATATAAGGATAAGTCCAAACAAACATTTTGTAACTAATTAAATAGCTTATACTACTTTTTATACGTCTCTCATTGAATTTTACAGGGGTGTACAATTTAATATATTGAGTACTAGCCCGCAGGCAAATATTCAAAAATTCTACTAGCCCGGCCACTATTTTTATAGTAAATTTAGAAAATTGTCGCTAGCCCCGACATCAAATCCACTAGCCCCGGGCGTCGGGCTAGTGGAATTGTACACCCCTGGACTATAGTCACACGGACAGATTTAGGTTGTAAATAATGGCAAAAATATAAGTTGCTTAAGTTACGCGCCATATTTATTTGTATGTAATTTTTTAGAAAGTTATATTTTCACAACTAATGCTAGTTATGAGAAGAAATTTTAACAGAACATCTGTTGACGCTCAAATATTCAAAATACATGCAATGTTCTGCTAAATTATTAACAAACAGTTTCAATATTAGTTAAATTGCAAAAGTGTTCTGCTCAGGGTGCACTTACACCTGATTAAACGCCTACGTTACCATGCCAATATTTCATAGAACCACGCGCCGGAAATATCAACTTGCTATAGAAAAGAAAGAAATTAAATACATCGATGAATATTTCATTAAAAATGGCCCCGTATTGGGTACCGCCGCAGTACAGGGGTGTACAATTCCACTAGCCCGACGCCCGGTAGTAGATTTTATGTCTGGGCTAGTGAAATGTTTTAATATTTACTATGAAAATATAGGTCGGGCGAGTAGAATTTTTCAAAATCTGCTTGCAGGCTAGTACTTAAGATATTGAATTGTACACCCCTGCGGTACTCAGTGTGTTACAAACATTTTTATAAACATTTGTAAAATTTGGATAAAAAAAAAACAGGCTCAAGTGGACTATACAGTAAAAGAAGTTCCAAACATGAAAGTTAATTCAGTATTCATACGCACAGTAATTAAATATTCATACGCACTTGTAAGTTAATGTTAATTAGGAAGGTGAATGTTTAGATTGCCAGGTCGACAAGTTGCCTTAGTTGCATTCTCCATGTTTGACGCAAAGTACTCATAGACCTATTACGTCATAATGGGCAAGTTTCCGGTCATAGTATTGTTTGTGTATGGTCAGTCGTGTTTATGACTTGTCAACCTGTCGACTTGTCAACCTGATTTATGATGACCTAAAAACTGCTTTACACCTTAAAACCGCTTTACACCTTTATGCTTACTCGGGGACATTTTTTACCGTATACTCCACTTGAATTGATAAAAAATAAAAAAAACTCCGAACACAAGCCCCCACCGGTACCCCCCAACACATAGCTTCCGTGCTCCCCCGTTAGCAGATAACTTTCTGTCTTTCGAATCTACCATTAATTTAATATCTTCCGTCTTCCACTGTTATAAGCGTACACTTCTTGTGTATAGTATAATGGTATATTTACATTATTTTTTTCTTCATTTTTCAGCAAACATGACCAGAAAAAAGTCCAGGTTAAATGCCCAGCGAAAGGGGACATGGAAAAAGAAAAAACAGACAGAGAAATTAGGAGACACCTTTAAACTTGACCATCAATATGCTGCAAATCCGGAAAAGCATATACCTACTACTGCTACCAGCTCCGTCGACAGTTCCAGGATAACGGGCGTTTATCAGGAATTGCTAGATATTGGTCTGGTAGGGAAATGTGATATGGACACAAGCATTCTTCTCTGTGAACAGGACTGTTTTCCGTATGTGGTAAATCACCATGATATCGTCACAAGTGCTAACATCACAGACAATGATAGTGATTGTTTTTGTGTCGAGCCAATTGTAAGGGTAGATTATACTGACATTGAAGAACCTACACAGTGCGAGACAGAATTTGAAACTGAACCGATGGATTCTGATCATCTGGACAATTCCTCAGAATGTGAAATAGGTCCAGTGTCATTTTATGACCATTTAAAGTCAGAAACTTCAAATATCATAACATTTCCTTATCAATTGAACTCCAACTCAGAACTTATACAAATTATTGAACTGTACCCTACTGACGACAAAGTGAGTCAACCAACCGTGAAATTGTCTGTTACAATTGACAAGGACTTCAGTGCTAAACTTTTTGTGCATAGAATTGAAATAGGTCATGATCATGGTTTTTGGATTGGACTACCATCAAAGTTTGACACGCCATTGAAGATAAGCGATGTTGTGAAAAAACTACAGAGCTATTCTGTTTGTGTTGGGAGTCCTGATGAGTGTTATCAGAATTTTGTTGATGTTGGAAGTGCTATACAAGACCGTTCTGGAGACATATTGGCCTATAGAGAAGGAGACTTTAGTGCTATGAAAGGTGACCTCCGATACAATTCAACAATTCGTAGCACAATGTGTAAATTTTTAGTACAAGGTGCCAGGTGTCAACCATGTTCTAAAGTGCGACGAACTCTGAGGGACCGAAAAATACGGCAAGAGGATAAGGCACACATGTCCAGCCCGCCACCAAACTACATGGACAAGAAATCTAGACATACCCCGCATAGTAAGATGGACAGGAAGGCACTGATAGATAAATTAAAACAGCAACGTACTAAAATCAACGATTTAGCATCAGAAGTAGGCAGGCTGCAAAGACGGTTTCAGCAAGAATTGAGGAGTAAAGGTGTTACACTTGATGTGGGACAAAATGTTGAATTTCGGGATGCGATGGCTACGTGTCAAGATGAGGTCCAGAAGGCATTCCCGGATGAAAACAGTCTTCAGCGACTCTTTTGGAAAGAACAATTCAAGTGCGCGAGTGCTAAGTCTTTGAAGGGTATGAGATGGCATCCTATGGTGATCAGATGGTGTTTGTATATGAAACACAAATCTTCAAGTGCTTATGAAGCAATGAGAAACTCTGGTTTTATTACACTTCCAAGTGCTCGCACACTTTTCGATTATTCTCATTATACTAAAAGTGCTCTTGGATTCCAAAAGGATGTAAATCAAATGCTTAAAGTGGAAGCAAAGAAAAAGGGGATGTTCAATCCTGAGGAACAATTCAAAGATTTTGTCGGTATATTGTTTGACGAGATAAAGGTGCGGTCAGACTTGGTTTATGACAAACATACAGGAGAGCTAATTGGATACTGTGATATTGATAAAGTTGGCAATCAAATTATGGACTTCGAAAAACATTTGAACAACGAAACCCCGGATATTGCCAAATTTATGCTTGTGCTTATGGTGAGAGGAATAGCTGTGGACTTGAGATTTCCGTTGGCGGCTTTTGCAACAACCAGCATCACAGGAGACTTATTATATTCAATTTTGTGGAAAGCTGTGGCCATATTAGAAATAAACGTTAAATTAAAAGTGCTCTTCTTCACCTGTGATGGGGCCTCACCAAACAGAAAATTTTTCCAAATTCATAGAGTACATGGTGAACTTGTCTACAACACAGTAAATCCACACAGTCCTGATAGAAAAATCTATTTCATATCCGATGTACCGCATCTTTTGAAGACCACAAGAAATTGCTTCGCGAATTCAAACTCGCACAAAAACTCGCGGAAATTGTGGAAGGATGGAAAGGACATTTCCTGGTTACATATTTTACGGTTATACGAGGACCATTGCGAACTAGGTATTTTCAACCCTTGCCCTAAATTAACCCGAGGACATGTTGATTTAACTTCATTCTCGTACATGAAGGTCAGCCTGGCAGCACAGGTAATGAGTTCGTCTGTTGCAACTGCGCTCGAGATGATGTACGGGGATAATGTCAGTGAGACCATCAACTTTGTACGGATTGTCAACAAGTTTTTCGATTGTTTGAATGTGAGACATCTCTTTGAAGGGAGAAATACCAGGAATCCAGATCTGAATCCTTACAGAGACATTAACGATGATCGGCTAACATGGTTACTGGACGACTTCCTTAAGTATTTTACCGATTGGGAGCAGTCTGTTCAACAAAAACCAGGACATTTCACTGCTTCTCAAAAGCAAGGGATGCAGCTGAGCTACCAGACGTTGAACGGCCTGAAGATCAGTGTAAAATCAATCGTCGAATGTGTCCGATTCATGCTTGGTAATGGTGCCAAATTTGTCCTCACGCATGCTTTTAACCAAGACCCACTGGAGCAACTCTTTGGCCATTATCGGCACAGAGCTGGTGACAACAACCACTACACATCCCTGATTGTAATTACAAAAAAAATATCAAAAAAATCTTTAAAACCCATTAAGCTAACAAGGCTCTATGCTGTAGTGAATGTGCGTTAAATAAGCTTAACCAACTGGTTATTCAGAAAAAAGCTAACCCAACTTGCAAAATCTTTATTAGGCATTTTATTCCACGGTATTTTTTTAAATCCTAGGTCAACATTATTTATATTTTTAACATAAATGTTTAATTTTGAAAAAAATGTGATTCTAATTGATTGTATTGTACAATTAAGTCTACTAAAGTTTACGCATCTTAATTTTGAGAATTAATACAAATTAAAACATTTTCTCTGATTCAAAATGACTACCCTAAGGTATTAAATATGAAAAATTATTTCATTATTGCATGTTCTGAACAAAATTCTGACTTAAAATATAGTTTTAAGTGTAATTAAACTGAAGGAACTTTTGAAGCGATCGTGGTTTGAGTCTAGGTCCAAAGTATACACATTTATACCGTTATGCAAGGGCTTGTATTAAAGCTTCTGTCATTCATTCATTTGTGACGGGTAACCCACATTTTGACCGCGAGACACGGCGAGTATTGTCTACTGTTTGACAAGGTAATTTGTAACAGTCTACACCGTAGTGTCCGCGTTGGTCAAGGGTGACTCGTCAGAAAAATTCAAGTCGGTGTGGCCAGGGATTCGTGTCCTGGTTTTCTATCTCTAACACGAAAGAGCAGACTGTTTTGACTGACTTTAATACACACGCTCATATAAGATCTTGTCGAAGTATTTGTACAATTCCTGGTGACGGACTCGTATAGCACGTGCAACTAAAATTGGAGCTGTTTCCGGTTAAAACATCACCTGAGGACTACGTCACTTCGAGGACTACGTCACTTCGAGACGTGACAGACTGCAAACAATAGCGATGATTTACTCTTCAGAGCAGTGCAATGGTAAGTTTTGTTGTTTTTTTCTACTAATTTCGAAATCATATTAGCCAATATGCTGTATATTTCTTTAGTGAAAAACTTTTTATTTTTTTCACTCCAAGTCTGCCTCTCTTCTTTGTCGAATGTGACCTTAACAAAGATTTCTGTTATAGATTTGGCACAGAATCCCTAATTCATTGTAAAATTAACATAATTCACTGTAAAATTAACATAATTCATTGTAAAATTAACATAATTCACTGTAAAATTAACATAATTCACTGTAAAATTAACATAATTCACTGTAAAATTAACATAATTCATTAATGTTTTAACTGTTTATAAATGAAACTTAGAGTCAAACCGCTGTATCGAATGAGATCAAGATACATTCTCAGCACCCCTTCTCCTATATTCATTCAAACAAACGGCAATACCTTGACAATTTAAATATGTTATTTTCCTTAATTTTCAATTGCTTTACAGGTTCTGAAAGCAGTTGACCGGAAGAGGGCCAATGTTTCCCTCTTTTATGAAGAGTTATTCCCCTTACTTCCGGAACTCGGAAAACAGTCTTTCGGATTCATGATCAAATCCACTGCGATATGTTCCCAGTTAACAATTTACTGCAGAATAATGGATGTGACTAGTTATAAATTTTTTCCCAAAGGAGAAATATTCAAAAGGACATTGGATTTTGAACAGGTCCGTTTCGAGAATGACCAAGAGCATTTTAATGTGCAAAGTTGAAGCGGAGCTCTTTCAAATGCCTAGAATGGGTAGTTCGCTGACACTTTGATATGCATCGACAATCATTTAATGTCTTTAAAATCACAGCACTTAAAAAAGAACAAAAAAAACCAAAGTAGAATATGGGATTTAACATATTTCCTTCATTTAATAAACACAAATGTATTCCATGCAATACACATAATTTACAAGGAAAGGCTGGCTATTTGATTGACCGCGCCATGGAACTAAGTAGTTGTAAAAGTGAGGGTTTCGGCACACTTTCGGTTAATTTTTCCCGTTTAAATAACATAGGACAAATGGTATC
>JAUMHH010026537.1:0-10495 GCA_032359455.1 Chlamys rubida
CAGGAGAATGTCTCAGTGTTGATTATATAGGGGGAAAAAACAAAATAAAAAACGAAACAAAAAAAAAACTAAAATTTAAATTTCACAAAAAATGGGTGGAACTGGCCTTCTTTTTTGTTTCGTTTTTTATTTTGTTTTTTTTCCCCCTATATAATCAACACTGAGACATTCTCCTGACCACATGTGCCTGTGTTCAGAATAAGGATCCCTTGTCCCATTGCACAACAGTTATTCCTTTATAAAGTAACCTCCTAGTCTTAACTTCCGTTTGGATATAACTATAGGGCCGTTTTCGTTTAAATGGTTGAACCGGTCGGACCACAGTTGTTCGTTTATTAAATAAGGTCGGACCAAGTAATCTGATGCTGCTTTCAGGCGAGCCTTGATAAAGCCTTGTAAGGCCTACATGCACATTTGAAGGTCCGCCAGGATTTATACCCGAAATTGTTACATTTAAAAACGTACAAAACGGTTGTTCCTCTTAAACGAACAGGCCCCAGCACATTTTGGCTATTACACTTCCGTTGACCAAATAGCTAAATCGGTTACAGCGAATCCCGATCTAGCCCCACTGAATTATTTACACTCGGGGAAAACTCTTGTAGATTTTTTTTTATTGTATCTTTATCATTTTACAGAAATGATTTATCAAAATTATAGTCATGCCGGTAAACAGAGTTTCTAATACTAAGTTACAATTTTTGGCAGTGGTACAAAGATCCGTTACAATGCAATGTATAACAAATCGGAAATGAGGATGTTTGATATAGCTCGATACAGTAACGTTTTGTTATTAATGGTTGATCACATCCTCGAAATTCAACGGGTAACGCCTACGAGAGAGCCTAGTAAGTTGTCAGAACGTGTGCCCAATCCCTTTGATTGTTTTTCGATCACTAACATATGTTTGAATGAAAAAAAGGGGTTACGCTCACTTACCTTATTTGCATCCCTAGAATATGTCATGACGAAAATTAAGGTTCTGCACGTGCCACCTTGTGGATGACACAGACGGACAAGTTTGGTTTTTGATGTACGATCAAATTGACTGGCTTCGCTCCTCTGTGATATTCAAGGATAGGTATCAGCTTAGCGATTGGTCAGGTTTTTTTCACTTCAATCCAGTCAAATAGCTTATACAACAGCGTGCTTTTTATTTGTAATGACATTTTCCAGCGGTGCAGAGAGCGTAAGTGAGCGTAACTCCTGGAATGTCCATGACGAGTTAATCAGTGTGCTACTCAGTCAAAATTCTGTGTTTAAATTGTCACAGATGATAGTCTATGTTTCATACATGTATTACACATATTAAAGGTATGTGATGAAAGTCTACGTTATTGATATGATAAGATAAAACAAACATTTGTTCTTGACATATGATGCGGTTTACAATACTATGTCATAACTGAGGAAGACGATATTTTGATGCTGAAAAATCCGCACATATTTTCCCCTTTATTTAAAGTCACAAATAATACTCTGTTAATAATATGTCCATGGAAATAAAAAAAAATCTAGTTATAATAAATATTTAAAAATTAGCGTCAATTATTTCCTTAATCTTGGGTTAATATCTGATAGCCACATCGTCATGTTCTCACAGATAGGCCTAGGTAATAGGATGTCATCCATTATAATCTCGCTTTCCTCATGCCTTGTAATACGAAATACCTGAACAGATTTAATCACTATAGAATATGTACACGTATTTTCTAACTAACTATCATAATGTATCAATCATGTTAACATAAGTTATAAAGATTGAGCAATAAAATAACAATCATGCAATTGTTTCTAGGCAGATTAATTAAAACGCGCAATCGTTAATGAAAACGTTTAATCTCACTGCCAGAATTGATGTGCATCTTTTTATTGAATTCTGGAACCATGTGCATGACATAAAGAGTGCTGAACAATTGATAGTTTGTTTCTCCTGTGATATTCTTCAGGTGACAGCTGTCGTAATATACTTTTTGAATAAATATATCAAAGTGTGTCTCTCTATAGATGATATTTTGTAACGTTTCATTTGAATTATTGGTATATAAGTAATTACCTTAACGGAAAATAAATGTGGTATTTAAAATATCTTACCGTTATTACAAATATCTTCTTTTTTTTAAGTTAAGCATTTGACATGTGCAATTTAATAATATACAGAATATTTAATTGCTTAAGTTATTTAATATGATGGGTTTTTTAATGACCTACATATTGTCCCAGGTATGAAAGGACACGACAGGTACCACATGTGGCAAAGGAGATGCTTACTCATGCGGAACACTTAGTCCCTTATCGGGTTTTTGAAGGAGATGGATGGTTTCATGATGTTTTTCCTTTTGTATTGGTGTCCCCTCATTTGCTGTTTGTATCGATTTTGTCTTCCTGAGCTAGGAATTAGGAAAATAACATCATATCAACATTTGTATGAACAATGAACAGTTCTTTTTTGTATTAAGAGTGGTATAAAAGAAACAAAAATGTCATAAAATAATCACTAGATATACAAAATTACTTTGTCGATGCAAAGATGCCAAACAAAGTAAACTGCACCTCATTGCAATTTTATCCACTGAGGTCAAGAGAATGAAAATCAAAAGTTTAAGGTGTTCTAAAATATGTAGAAATCCAACTTTAAAGCCTGCCGAATTTACCATCACGCTGCTGTGCGATTCTTTCGATGTACAAAAGGATCAAACTAGTCCATTGGTAACATCCACAATGGTTGCGCTTTGATTTCGTCACGACATATTCCAGAGCTCCAGAGGACATAAGAGTGTGTGTTACCCCAGGAATTTCTAAGACTGGTTATGGAAAGCAGGTACCGAAATTAAAACTGCAAACGTAACAAAGAAAAGAAAACTGCTGCTTGGAGAAGTCAGACAGCAAAGCTAAAATTAGGAAAGTAGAAAAAATACAGATGGAAAGTCAATGACGTGGACTTCCTTGGAAACAGAGCAGATTGAGATGATGACGTATTGGCGGAAAAAATCTGTATGTCACCAATGTGAACGACTGTTAAATGTTGAACATTTTCCTAATGTTCTGCCTTGTAGTACTAGATTTATCACCGTACAGGTGGAGCGGTGATTAGGCTTTAAAACACAGACACAGCCGTTAGAGAAAGAAGAGGCAAAGGGACGGGAGCTCACAATTAGGGGGAAACATTAAGCATCTTTACTGTTCGCATTGTGAAACAGAATACAAGAAAAATAACGAAATCCAGTCTGGAAATTATTGGTGGATATGGGGGAAGTTTGTTTTCCCCTTTGACAATATATATACCTCTACGGACAGATGTGGTGTTGTTGTCAAAGAGGAGAAGATACGTTATCGTATACGAGTGAAAGAGAGATTATGAAAAAAATACTTTTTCATGATATTTCAAAATATTAAAAGGAGAGGATGACAGGCATGGAGTTTCCTGTTGAGAGTGGTAATAGGAGTTACCGGTCCAATCCTGTTCGGGTTCTAAGGAGCAAAAACGGATAGAATCTTGTTCGCTGTTAATGGGGAAAGGAGTCTAGATGGCAGAGAGCATTCCAGGAAAGGATTTGAAACGCTTAGTGATTAATGGTTCTGGTTAAAACATCGATGATAGCAGAAGCAACAACAACAAATGTCTCTATAATACCTCTTATATGGTTCATCACTTCTAGACAGTGGTCATAAGAAAAGGTCTTCTTTCTTAGAAACACTGCTATTTAAACTTTTTGTATCTCTAAGAAAATGATAAAATGAAAAAAGTAAAAAAACAAAAACAAAAAAAAACATATATAAATGTTTTCACAAATATTTATCATTTACAATTTGAATTCGATTTTACAATGTTAATTATTAATTTCCGAAACTAATATTATTATTATACTATTATCGATTAGTGTTTAAGTTTTAAACGTGCATCTACATTTTCGAGAAGTAAAAACCGCTACAATTATCTGAACGTAAAGTACATAGCATGTACTATTAAATATCAATACAATCGTACAGTGTGTATTTCCATAAGGTTATTCATCAGGTATGCACATTGTAGTGTCAAACCACACACTGTAGTTATAAAACGCTCATTTGTCCGTGTGATATTTTTACTACAGACAAATCAGGTGACAAAGGGAGAAATATTTCAATGAAAGATATTTATCTTTTGTTTGATTTAGATCTTATGTGTTTACATTAACGTATATGTCACAACCAACCGCAATGAGTAGGGGGAAATCCTTCAGCATGATGCATGTCTGTATCAGTGCGCCGAGGTGTGAATAACTGATGTCATTGATTAACCCATTACGGTGACGAGATGTTTGTTTTCACCCTATACTCTCTGACCCTGTTTTGTATTACCTGTAATCCGTCGTTCATTTGTATTACGTGTCTTAATCCATTTTATTATCAGCGAAAACAATAATATCACAACAAAGCAGTTCATCTTTAACGTTGGATACGTTTCAGTGTAAAGTACATCAGGGGGGAAATTGTACCATCAGTTCAGGTCAGTTCATCTTAACCTTTGTCACGTTTCCTTGTAATGTTTATTAGGGGGAATCATACTATCATTTCAGGTCAGCTCATCTTTACGTTTGTTACGTTTCAAAATTAACGAATTTCAGTAGAAAATCGTTTTATAATAATCAGTTCATCTTTGTTTCTTACATTACAATATAACACAAAACTATAGCAATCAATTCATTTTTATGCTCAAACTGAAGTTTATCACTCAATAATTTCTAACACTAGATTAGTTTATCTTTTGCGTTTAGGCCGGTTTGGCAAAAGTTTATCAGGGCGGGTAAAATCATATCTCATATAGTAGGTAACTGTATCTGAGTTTGTGTGTGTCCTTTCTAAATAAAATATATAAAAAATAATAACTATAATTCGAACACAAAATAGATAAAACTAGGGCACAAAAAGGAAAAAAGGAAGATTGTCATGGAGACACGTCCTCACATCGAGAACTCGGAAGGTGACAACACATTTTGAACCTAATGAGCATAATTAAAAGACATCGACCTCCATATCACACAAAGAAATAGATTTTTCCCTGACCGACTTGGTGAAAAGCAAATGCGTTATCCACTGCGCCACCCGACCACCCGGAAAAAAAATAAAAATAGTAGAAGTTGATTCAAATAAGACAGTGATAGGTACCCAGCAGACAAGAGATATATAACAAAGTAATCACTACCCGATCTCCTAGAAAGTAGAAAGTGTAGAAACGAAGACGAAGACGGAAACATGTGCTCCGAGGGAAAGTAAGTCTTTCCTTCACAACAAGGGGCATCATAATTACCTCTCCTGTCAAATATATAATTGTGTGTATTGTAATCAGCTGTATTTGACACGGCGAACAGTTTGATGATGACAGACACGGAAAATCAGTTTATAGTGACGATCATAAACTATTCTCAGTGTATATTGATTGAATAACCAAAAGAAATAGGATAGGGAAGTGAACGAAAATGATGTTTCCTTTTTTAAATTATGTTATGTCAGATTAACAGATTAAGGCCATTTACGGACAGTGCCGTTTCTGTGATGTGGAAGCCGGCGTACCTGAGGTAAACCACCTACCTACCGCTTACCTGAGGTAAGGAACTAGCACCTTTCTCGTATAAGGCCGCCAAAAGAAATACGACAAAGGAAGTGCATATACGTAAAAAAATAGTATGTCGATGCATAGAGCCAAACACAGTAAACTTTTTGTTTTCTGTATCATATCGTAATTTCTTCCATTAAGAACTTTTTAGTGATACAAAGATACAAAGAATTAAAATAAATGACTAAAATGTTCCAAAACGTGTAGAAATATAGGGTAAGTTGCCTATTAAACCCTTATTAATGTTACAAATTTACAACGGACACAGTTGGAAACACTTATTGCGTAATAAACAGGACATCTGGAGGCAACCATTCAGACAAAAAACCGCGAAAGATTAAGAAAAGGAAAATTATTCGTTTTATATTTGTTCCCCTACACCATGATATTTTCATCATTGTGATTATCTGGGCGGTGTCGATTGTCAATGTATGTGTCAATAATACCCACACATAGATTTGATATCTGTTATACATCAGAGCGTTTCCTTAAAATGCTAATCAATTTCATGACACTAAAATAGATTTGTAACCTCCACTAACACTTTTCCTTGTTGTTTTTAACAATTACATAATGAAGTTGATTCCATTAATCATTCATTCTGATCTACATATTCAGCAGTTTGGAACTTCACTGCAATGGCGTATGTAAATGTATGGACAATTGCTTTTGATGGATGAGGTATGAAGACGTGTGGGATTATATAAAACGCTCCTCACAGGTAAGTACAGTCAGACACCTGTCGAGCGACACACCAGGTATGTTGATACATTCTGTAACTTTGTTGTCAGTTTCAATGTTTCAGAGGTTGTTGAAATTGTGAATACTATGCAGACACGTATATTTTTTTTCATTATTTAAAAATTGTATATTGTTTTTTCAAGAACAAATTGTTTTTATACAACTTATGCTTCGTCAGTTTTTTAATTACTTTTATCAATCGAACCATAATAACACATCAGTTCGAATTCTTATACTTCGAATTTCTTTTTTTTGTAATATATTTTCAATTATTTTTCTATATCTGTACAAAGTCTGCTATATATATATATATATAATTTTATTTCATCGAGTATAATGACTATTCATATAATTTTAGCGTATACTCGACTCCAGTTCTGACTTTCATAAAATTTCATTCGTATCAGTCTGAAATATTCACATATTTCAGAAATAAAATGAGTTTTGTCGTTTTTATGGCAATTTTTGTACAGACTATTATTCGTATTATTTCATTTTGCCATGTACGATCTCTTCTATGATATTTCATACTAGTGTTGTCAAGTTATTTGATATAGAAGTAGAGTTTACCTTTTCTTCGGTCAAGTTTCCAGTGACTTTATACGTGTTTTTGAGCTATGATAATGAGGATAATTGTACTATTGCTTTATTTTCATTGGAAAGACTCGCGAATGCTAATTCAAGCACAATGAAGAATTTAAATTCATTTGTGAATGAAAATCATCATGAACAAGATATTCTAAAAAGACATAGTTAGATAAGAGTAGCATATTGTACCACTCTGAAACGATTCCTTTGTAATTTATTTGTGTGTGTTTCGGCTGTCATTAAAGGGTTGGATGGAGCGACCATCAATCGGATATAAATAATGGATGCATCTTAAATGTTATAAAACGGCGGTCGGATACATACATAGGATATTGTGTTAAACATTAGTAAACACTTCCAACGACTGGTCTTGATTGGAGTTTTACTTAAGTATGAAGGAAATTGTACAAAGCGAACGATGGATGCCATAGAGTATGACGGGATGATACCTAGACCAGTGATATGGTCTGGGTATTGTTTTTACAGATCATATTTAGTTATACAGAGATATTAATATTGTTGATGACTGTAACATTTAATTAATAGGAAAACACCTGTGGTATGATTAAACAAATCCGTCTTGGCAAAGTTGATATACTTGCCAGATTATGTAGTAAATGAAGAAAAGGGAAATTATTTGCGTTTATAAAATTTATACTATATTAATGACAAATCTTTATTGACTGTATATTTTTGCTCTTCCAATGAGTGAGTTCTATATATTTACAGTAAAAAAAAATTTTTTTTGCGGTTTGAACATTTTTGCGATTATGCGTAAATTAGCGCATTAACGCTAACGCCCTCGAAGCAGCCAGGGTCATATCAGGACGGAGAGTCATAACACGAACATTTCTGCACGCAAGAATTTCCATTTTTACAGTACACGATATTGACGTGTATTCTTTATACTAACAGGACAACACAAGATGGAGTACAAGCAACTGATCGTCCTGTTGGTTGCTATGGTGATGTACGCCGCCCTAGTCGAGGCATATTACCCACGTTATGGTTACTATGACTACGACTATGGATATCCTCGATCATTCAGAGCAATGCGCGAACGATACATGATGAGAGAATTTTACGACGAATTATTCGATGACTGAACAATGTAAGTATCCCTTTAAGACAGAACAACAACTGATGAGCAAACGAATGCTGTATATACACATAATTTTTAATCCAAGAAATAATGATAAAAATGAAATCATCAATGTTGTATTATGTTTTTTTCGGGCTAGTTATTCCTATTCGAAATATAAAGAAACTATGTGAAAAAACAATGTTTTTTGTTTAATTACTGCACATTGCTAGATTAAAGGAAGGAAACATTTTCGTGACCGCAAATCAAATGACTTATTCCCCGAGAATAGTAATTGTAAGACGACCGATAACAGATGTCGTTTGCCTTGTTTAAATAAGTAAAATACTTATTCGCATTAACATTTCATCCGCGTTCGATTTTCCTGATGCCTTCATACAGTAGGTGAGCTACTTCTAGTAAAATGTCCAGACGTATCATGAGATTGTATCTGAAAAGTCAGCTATTGTTTATTTGAAGAAACAATAAAAACACTTTTACATGCAAACTAATTAGTTCGAATGAATGTCTTGAAAACATGAAATGCTTTAAACTTTATATTTCTTTTATGGGGCGACAAGAACACATATTTATCCCCCGCTCAACTTTCGTTAGCAAAGGATAAACAACCGGTTCTGACCGTCCATGTACAATCTTTCACAGAGCATATAATTTTAAAAGGTCTCAAATGTAATATTTTAACTTTCGACTTGAGAAATAGAAAATGTTCATAGAAAAGGTACCGAAACATGAATATTTTCGTACCTTGCCTGAGTATATAAAAAAAACTGTGACAGATTGTATCTCTTATTTCTCTCACGATCCAAGCTCGCTGTGTAGGGGTACCTCTTCCACGTTTAAACGGTGCAAAATGTGTACGTGATGTTTCATAATTGTTTGCCTGGATAACATCCCGTCAAAAACCGTAAAGAAACGTGACACATTGCAAATTCCATATCAATTATGCTTGTAAACAATAACATAATTGTTCTCATTTCAACATGGGCGATCTCGAGCAGAGAATATTGATGACTACATTTTGTTCTCTTTACAGATGCGTTCAGCTGTGGTCGTTGGATCTTTTACATGTGCCTTGCTTATATTTGTGTTCTCTTTTAATCCACGTTAAGTTCGCAATCGGAAATAAATGATTATGTAATTGCTTTTGTAACGGTATTTTTTGTCGTACTTAAAAGGACTGGTTGAAAAAGCTCCGTACTTTTATGGCTGCAACACACATTATGAATGTGCCACATGTCGTGTAGGAAGTCCAAAACACTTAGTTTCCTCACAAGATGGCTTCCAGGCTACAAAGAGACAACAACATTGTCAGAGGAAAAAAATTAAAATGAAAGAGCTTCAACCCCATAAACAAAATGAAAAAGAGAAACCAGGTGTAGACTGGAGGGAATAGAATTTCCTGCACCTTATGCAGCACCCGTTGTCACAACTTTGCTTGGTAACACTACACTATTCGTTCTTGTTTAGAGCAGCAAAACTAACGTATCACAATCTCTCGTAACGGTTTATTGATATGTAGCCGCAACAATCATAACAATATCACGTACGTTTAATTCTCCACTCAGTACTTGAATAGACTGCGTGATGCACACGAATGCTTTCGAGGTAAGGGCGAGGGCGTAAAACAAACCAAGTAAGACGATATAAGCAACAATATCAAACAGACGACACAGAGCACACACAAATAAAAATCCAAAATGCATTAACTTTTAGCCAATGATTTATTATTTTACGCAGCCTGCTCTGTTTTAGATACTATAGAGTTGCCTCCCGTTGATCAATCTATGAATTTGTTTCATGCCCGTTCATTAGGTGATATGTTTTAAGTAATACTACATGTACAGAGCTATTTAAAACTTGAAACCGCATACATGGAAACTCTGCAGTTTATATCAAAAATAAAATATTCTTTGGTATTTGTTTACAAGTAGTTATCGGAACCAGTCGTTTTCGTATAGCTAATAGGAAGCTGTGTTAATATTTGCCATCATAAAGTATTCGCCTTCAAGACGAAGAATATTCAACTGCAGCGAATATTTCTTAGTATGCAGTATTATGCTATGAACAATTCCTATGAGGAAAATATTAATGAAAAAACGTAAACATCCAATCTTTAACCCACAAAGTAAGCTATGAACATAACGTTGACACGAATAGAGAAGAACACACGGGGAGGCACCAAAACAAAAGGAAAGGCAACATAGAAAAAGACCGATAAACACCACATTCGCCACACGTCATGATATATTCCGTCAAACCCAGGAAAGAGTGTAGGACAACAACGATCTAAGAGTAAGTGAACTACCAGTTCAGTAACTATTTTTCTATGTTAGTGACGTAAACAATGAATCAGCATAGAAAACAACGATCTAAGAGTAAGTGAACTACCAGTTCAGTAACTATTTTACTATGTTAGTGACATAAACAATGAATCAGCATAGATAACAACGATCTAAGAGTAAGTGAAC
>JAUMHH010026548.1:0-10494 GCA_032359455.1 Chlamys rubida
TCTTCGAAGTCTTGTGTTTAGTTTTGAGTATAACTGTTTGTTTTTAAAACAGAGTGTTTATTTTATAACTGCATGTTGACTTTTCACGGAACAGTGTTTGTTTTATAACTGCGCATGTTGACTTTTCACGGAACAGTGTTTGTTTTATAACTGCATGTTGACTTTTCAAGGAACAGTGTTTACGTTTCAGGGAACAGTGTTCTGTTTTGGTGGAGCGTTTAGTTCTCGCGGAAAATCGTTTAATTTACAATTTCTTTTGTATTGTCGGGTTCTTTCGTGTCTGCCGCCCGGCTAGTTTTCTAGTGGTAATTATTTGATAATTGTACCTATATACAATACCTACCTCTCGCGTATGACGTCAGTTATCTATCTGTAATTATATGGAAATTATACTTATTATATGGTAATTGCACCTATTTACAACACCTACCTCTTAAGCAAACTATCGGATTTCCACCTGATAATGTTAATAATTTGTATTGGATTTTGTTTAGATGTTTCAGAATTCAACAAACACCAGATTTCATGGTCTACGTCATCCGTACCATATAGTGGAGTTCCATTTATATTAATTGGAAGTGAAATTCGGGAGTGCCAACACGGTCCGGACCGCCGGAAAAAACAGAAGATACAATTAAAGGAAAAGAAGGTAAATGGACACATGCATTTATAAAGTAAAAGTTTCGATAGAGGAACAGAATTGTAACTTAATATTAAGAAATTGTATCCAAATAAGAACAGCTTTGGCTGAAACGTTTACAATTTAAAATATGTTATTTCTGATTTCGACTCCCGACCCATCTTGCGCCAGTACTGCCACTTTTCCTGTTGACGATCGTTTGGCCTAAAGTCTGAGTAACACAATTTTATTCATTTTTCATGATTATTACTACATGATCTTGATCGCCTCTTTCATACTTCATTTGCCAAATGCAAATGTAACGGTGATAACCTATTCACTGATTTGTCCCCAAATCTGCTAATACAACCTGATGCAAATAACAATGTTGATGATTATACTAAACGTTTAGGTGACTTCCAATTTATGCGTTATAGGCTAGGAAGAACAAGGCTGATCATACTTATGACAGGAAGGGGAAGAGGTTGTTCCAGGACACAAAAAAACAAGGTTGCACGGCTGCAATACAGCTCCGGAAAATAGTAAAGTTTCCTGATTTCAAGGTAATTATAGTATGGTTCGCAAATAAAAAAAAAGTGTGCCCAGACTTTTTCATTTTATACGGCATAACCAGAAAAAAAGTTATCATATAGATATCTTAAAATGTGGTTACTTGGACTATTTGAAGATTAAATACTGTTATTGCTTTCATTTATTGATCTAGCTATAGACAAGAGTTTAGTGGATAATGCGAAAACCTTATCATAACAAATGCTATTTGGAAAGTTGTTTTTTGGGGATGTAGATAGAGGGTGATGATTCCAAATGGAAACGGAAGCGGATGTCAGCCACCTTACGACAGGAAATGGCCAGACGAATTCCAAATTATGAAGGAGAAATTAGGATCAATTTCCCAACTGATGCAGACCACCAGAACCACCTACTTGGAGAGGTAAGCTACATATATTAGGTTGTAATTTTTGCTTTAAAAACACCCATTCGATCGTACATAATAAGAAATTTACCATTCAGTTCAGACATAGGACATTTGAGTTAAATCGCACAATTGGTTTTTTTTCAGATCAGAAACCAGGCAATATCGGATATATTATGTAATAAAAGCAATTTTATTGATATCTCTCATTGTACCTTATGCATGGTGATCTGACGAAGCCACATTAAAAAATCGTTGGATGGCTATTATTTTGATGCTTTTGGTATTAAACTGGGGAAAAGTAATATTGTATTCGTTATAATTATAATCATAAGGTTTTTAAATTATATAAATGAGTAGTGACTTTTATAAACATATTTTAAAGAATGAAACTGTTCAGTTTTGGTGTTAAAATATATATTTTTACGTAAATAAAATGTGAAATAAAATAAAACTGTACCCACATTTCAGTTGGCTGAATTTGCACAGCCAAATGACGGGAGGGTAGTCAAAAAGATACACGAGTTGGTGACAGATGGGGTTACGAAAACGTCAGAAGTAAAGAGGCACGTTAACACGTACGTGGAAAAGGATCTTTTATTTGACACGACTGCATCGCCAAACAACCGGAGGTTCTGCCCCACCAACAAGGATATCAGAAACCACATGTACCGAGCCACGGTTGAATGCAGGTTTGTAGTCTCTTGAAAAATGTACTTACTGCTTTCAATGAATGTAGTATACCCCTGTCGAATTCGTAATCACAAAAAATTACTGACACGTCAACTAAACCGTAATCCAAACTCAAAATCGTTGAAACGAGGGCAAAATAGGAACAAAAGAAAGACCCTTTAAAGAGAACCAGAAGAATACGACCAGATGTTCCGCAAGTGTAAGTGTCTTCTGCTTCACCCACTACATCCGCTATCCAACTCTACGTCAAATCCAATTATTGTCTCGTCCTCAAAGCGAGAATCGGGGCATTGACAACAACACCACAAGGCACACTAAGAAGCATGATCGAATATGTCGATCTTCATATTACACAAAGAATTAGAATACTTCCCAATGATCATCAACCTACAATTTGTTATGTACGTTTGTTGGTCAGTAGTCGACATATGATAAAACAGTTTATGTTTTAGGTTTTCTAACAACGACCAGGAGAACTTGAGGTCACTTATTGAAAAATGCAGACAGAGCAGTCCTGAGGACAACATCTTCTATCGACCTTGGTTAGTTAATGTCGTTTTAATAATAACTATTAAATGATATATCACAAAAGGTAGTATTCGAACCTGCCTCATACTTGGGAAAATTCTGAAACCAGAACTAACAATTTGTTATATTTTCTATTATCACTGATTTAAAGACAGAATAATGTCGGCCTTTTAGTTATTCCGCTTATTCAGTTGTAAAACCCTTGAGATACATGTATATACATAGTGCGTGTGATGGTGTGTGTGTGTGTGTGTGTGTGTGTGTGTGTGTGAGATGGTGAGGGTGTGTGTGTGTGTGTGTGTGAGGGTGGGGGTTGGTGGTGGTGTGAGGGTTTGTGTGGTACACAATGCAAGACACACTACAGTCTATCCCACTTGTTTGGGTTGGTTTCCGTAATTTTGGGATTGTAAAAGAAATATTGAATCAATTTTTAAAATTCGTACACCACTTCATTACACTCGCCGAGTCGTAGCAGAAATTATAAAAGATCTGTAATGAAGTGACTACTAAAGAAACGCACCCAAACGTCATTTTCCCGCAACGTTATTATCGTTGACGTCGTGCGCCGATTTTTCCTAGTCTTAGAAAGGTTTTTGTTAACTGTAAATTTTATCAGACATGTTTATCCTTTCCTGTTGCGATTCGGCGAATGCTACAAAGTAGTGTGTGGATTTTTAAAATCGGTTGAATATTTCTTTCACAATCCTAAAAAAGCCGAAACTAAAACATGTGTGATAGACTGTAAGTGAGGCGAGGTAGACATGTCGACGAAGAAATACAACTGCCTGGATTTGATTGTACCCCAAATGGAAGAATGTATACTGATGTTGTATACCTCAAAACAGGGAGTAGAACAACACATGCATGGATACTCACGCGTATGTGCCTGTAATAGTGGTTGTGTACAAGTTGGGTAAATATGTGTCTCTGTAGACTATTCAGACCCTATTGCCAACTGCACTTGTAATTTATGTGTGTTTGGTATCTAATAATGTGTATACCTCTTTGCAGTGATGACTCACCATCAACTAACGTTGGCAATGGCGACGAATTAGAACAGCCAAAAGGATTTCTATTTATCCACCAGACGGAATGGCAACGACAGATGCTGTTTCGGTATGGTCAGGAGATATGTATGATGGACGCAACATACAATACCTCGCGATACGATCTTCCACTGTTTTTTATTTGTGTCAACACAAATGTTGGCAACACTATCGTAGCAACATTTATAATTGCAAATGAAAATCGCCAGAACATCAAAGAGGCACTCGATAAGATAGCAGAGTGGAATCCTGATTGGACCCCGCAATACTTCATGACAGATTTTGATGAGCGTGAGATATGGGCTGTTGAGTCAACATTTAAAGGTACGTAAATGGTCGGGTATTGCAGGGCATTGCGCACTCAAGTTAACCTTAACCGGAACACCTGGTCTTATTCTCCTGGTACTTATGCAAGGGGTCTCCGTGTAGATCTTCCTTTGTTCTTATATTGCCTTTGTTTGATTGACTTTGAGTTTGAATTACGATTACGATTATGTTGACGCTTCGGTATTCTCCTTTTACTTAAGAGGGCCGGGGTTCGAATGCCCGATCAGACATGAACACATATTTTGACCTTTAGTACCACTAACCACAGGAGCTTGCCCTAATGACTGATTAGGGCTTAATTAGTGCCTCTAATACCTTTCGTAGATTCTGGTAGACAGATAATAATAGACAATGATGGAAACTCCTGCGTTTTTTTACCACCTCCCTTAAACCACTTAACTTATTTTTTACACACGCTGGATGGCAAGTTGGAATGTTTATCTTTCACCTAGTGTCCATGCTCATGTGAAATTACTTCCTAACAACATATATTTCGCTCGTGTTGTCGACATCACCACTTCCATCCACCCTGCTGATCACAAACTCCGCCCACAAGGCACATATGAATATTGCCGCCTGCTTATAAAATACACGTGCGATAGAAACATTCCTAACACATATTGACAATTCCGCCTATCCAATCAGAAGTCAGCTCTGTATTGTGGGCGGAGCTCATGTACAATGACCTGGATGAAACTTCGACCAAGTTACCGACCATCAGATATCTATACATAAGGTATGAAGTAATGTGACTACAATTTTTTTTATTAATTAGACTTTGCAGATACCTGTGCCACTGACGAATCCTAAATGGACAAACTGTCCATATGGTGCAGCAGATTTCATTATAATAGTATTATCATTATATCACCTACCTGTAGCGTAATAAATGCATTGTCAGGATCGTCAGTATGTAAACTTGTTGAAGATAACATTTGTATCAAATCGAATTCAATGACAACTTGATTTCATACACGTGCTTCAACAATGTGGCAATCAGTAATATAATATTATTGCTATATGTATCTTGCATTGCAGATTGTTCGGTATTCTTGTGCAATTTTCACCGGGAACAGGCATGGGACAGATGGCTGAACGATCACAAAAATGGCCTAAATGAACACAAGGATAGTATTCTTGAAATGTAAGAACCATGCTATAGAAACAGTATGATGAGATGTGTTTAACATATATTGTATGTAATAAGAATAATCAGAACACTCGAAAGCTGAAATATAAAATATAGGATAAAATAGAATCAGCATAAGTGAAATATATAGGAAAAGTGTTGCTATAATTATCATTTAAACCAAAGTGAGATAAAAAAAAATCACAGTAACAAATGGACAACATCCTTTATAACAACGATTTATCAGTTGAGTATATTTCATGTTCGAGGGAAATCAGTATAGGCTTTTAATGACAAATGCATGAATTAGGAAATAGTATAAGGTTTTGTTAAAATTTAGCGTAAAACGTATTGGTATATTTGTTATATATATATATATATATAACTCACGTACTGTCACGTCATCAAGGCACGAACCGGGGCAGTGACAACGAAACCACACGGCCCAAGTTGTATATAAACACAATTACCATATAATTTCATGTAAATAACCGACGACATACCGGAGATGTAGGTAGTATTTAGGTACAATTACCTCAAATAGTTCCAGGTAGATAACAGACGACATACCTGAGAGGTATGTGTTGTATATAGGTACAATTACCTCATAGTTCCAGTTTGATAACTGACGACATACCCGAGAGGTAGGTATTGTATATAGGTACACTTGCTATATAATTTCATGTAGATAATTAAAAACATACCCGGGAGGTAGGTATTGTATATAAGTACAATTACCTCATATTATAATTTCAGTTAGATAACTGACGACATAACCCAGAGTAACAAGCATAATGGAACATTAAACACAAATTCAGAAAAGCAATATGTTTGTAAATTCAGGTTGCGAAAGATTGCCAGGGCAATAACAGAAACAGCCTATAAGGAAGCCTCAGATGAACTACGCTCAAGCTGCCTGTGGACATCTTCAGCGAAATTGAGGCATTGGTTTGGAGGGAAATGGCTGAAGCACTATAAGGTTGGCTTCTTTTAAAAATTGAAGTAATAGTTCAACAAATTATCGTTGTTGTCAAATAGATATCTATATATATATTCTTAGGACATTGGTTCTGTAGTACGCGTACACTCCGTTGAAAAAACGATAACCAAAGACGAAATCAGCCAGGAAGACAGCGATGTATTTGAGGGACTTGGTTTGTTGTCCGGGGAACACAAAATACAACTTGATCCGACGGTAGCGCCAGTTGTTCATCCACCAAGGAGAGTGCCCGCTGCATTACGCGATAAAGTGCGCACCGAACTAGACCGTATGGTATCGCTAGGCGTCATTGAGAAACAAGATGAGCCCACTGACTGGGTACATAGCATGGTCACTGTGGTTAAACCGGGTAAAACGCGAGTGTGTATTGACCTAAAAGACCTTAACCGAGCGATAAAAAGAGAACACTACCCCTTGCCCCTTGGAGACAATCGATGAGATCGCCGCAAGACTTCCAAATGCGAAAGTGTTTTCACGATTCGACGCAACCCATGGGTTTTGGCAGATTGGCCTAGATTCCAAAAGCACGAAATTACTAACTTTCAATACGCCGTTTGGAAGTTATCGCTAACTACGACTGCCTTTTGGTATCACCTCAGCACCGGAAGTGTTCAGTAAACGAGTGCGTGAAATGTTTGAGGACATCATTGGAGTCGAGTGCGTTGTTCTTGTGTGGGGCGAGAACGACAAGCAGCACGATGAGCGTGTCCATTTAATGCTCCAACGTGCGAGGGAGCGAAACTTCAAACTCAACAAAGCAAAAATGGAACTTCAGGTACCGGAACTGAAGTACGTAGGCCACGTCATAAGTAAAGACGGACTGAAAGTTGACCCTGACAAGGTCAGTGCAATTTCGAAAATGCTCGCACCCGTAGATAAAGCCGGAGTGAAACGTTTTCTTGGTATCGTACAATACCTTGCTAAATTTATCGAAAAAATGTCTGAAATATCTGCGCCTTTACGCGAGATGCTGCAGAAGGACGTTTTGTGGCATTGGGACGCTCCACAGGAAAATAGTTTCCGCAAGCTGAAACAGGTTGTATCGTCAGCGCCAGTGTTGACATTTTACGATGTTAAACAGCCCGTTACCCTATCTGTTGATGCAAGCTCGAGAGGGTTAGGTGCTGTGCTAATGCAGAATGAACATCGGGTTGCGTGTGGTTCGCGAGCCCTGACAGAAACACAGATGCGTTATGCGCAAATCGAACTCGAGATGTTAGCCATTGTGTATGGATGCGAAAAATTCCATCAGTATATTTATGGTCGTCACGCCACGGTAGAAACCGATCACAAGCCGTTAGTCGCGATACATGCGAAACCGATATCTCAGTCCACACCGCGTCTAAAGCGAATGTTGATGCGATTACAACGATATGATCTGACTATTGTGTACAAACCAGGCAGAGAAATGTATATTTCCGACGCGTTATCCAGAACGAATCGACCGAAAAGTTAGTTGACGAGGAGATCGATGTCAACTTCCTGGAGTAACAACTACTCGTGTCGCCTAAGAAACTTGACGAGTTGAAACGAGCAACCGTTGCGGACAATTGTCTTCAGCAACTCATGCAAACTGTGAACATTGGTTGGCCAGATATTCAGAAGGATGTTGACCGTGATATTCGCGAATACTGGAATTGCCGAGACGAACTAACGGAAATCGACGGACTGTTATATAAAAATCAGCGTTTGATTATTCCAGAAACGTTACGTCGTGAAATGTTGGAAAAACTTCACGAGGCTTACTTGGGTGTTGTCAAGACAAAACAACGCGCCCGTCAAATCCCATTTTGGCCAAGGATGAACCACGATATTGAACAAATGGTGTCACAGTGCGCAGTCTGCAACAAGTACCGTAAATCCAATAGTAATGAACCGCTTATTCCGCATGATGTTCCGTCGCAGCCATGGTGGAAAGTAGGTGCAGATTTGTTTAACTACAAAGGAAACGAGTACTTGCTCTGTGTAGACTACTATTCAAAATATCCGGAAATAGTGTTGCTTCAGGACTTATTGAGCAAAACGACTGTAACCGCGTTCAAGTCGATTTTTGCAAGGCATGGAATACCACGGGAATTAATAACCGATAACGGACCGCAGTTTGCGAGTTCGACTTTCCGCAAGTTCGTGAATGACTGGGAGTTCACACACATAACTTCGAGTCCAAATTATCCGAAATCTAATGGGCAGGCTGAAAGATCAGAGTGTTCAGACAATCAAAAACTTGCTTAAAAATGCAGATGAAAGTCAAGGTGACATTTACATTGGGTTACTCGAGTACCGAGCCTCACCTATTGATGGTGTAAATGAATCACCTGCGAAAATGCTGATGAACCGACAAGTGAAAACAAAACTGCCGTCTGCTACTCCGCTATTAGCACAGGAATCGCTGCCGTCACTGAAACGACAACTAGAAAATCGTCAAACACTCCAAAAGTGTTATCACGACCGCCAATGCGTTATCCAACCGCCAGTTAATTCTGGTGAAATTGTGCGTGTACAAAATACCGAAAACCGCAGATGGGAACCAGCTGTTGTTGAGGAACGAGCAAGCACCCCACGATCCTACGTTGCTAAAACTGCAACGGGAAGGTATTATCGCCGCAACCGCAAACATCTACTAAAAACTGGTGAAAAACATTTTGCGCAGAGACACAGTGATGTCGATGACGTGATAGAACACTCCAAAACCTATCAATGAACATTATGAAAAGGAAATAGTAAAGCCAAACTTTGCAAATACAATCACACGATCTGGAAGAACAAGTTTAAGACCAGCATACCTAAATGATTATGTTCAGTAGGACTGTTTAAGTCAACTTAAGGACTTATTAAGTGTGTATGTTGTGTAGGACTGGTTTAACATAAAAAGGGAGATGTAATGTAATTGCCATAACTGTATGGAAGAGTTGCCTCCCTTAGAACTCTACATTATTATTATGTATTATTGTTGTAAGCGATCTTGTTTAATGACGTATTGATGGGGCAAGCAACCCTAATAAAAAGCACATGTTGAACGCCATCTTGAGTCTGGTGTCGTATGTCACAGTCACGTTTGACTGAATTTAAACCAAGATATCAACAAAGAAAGTCTTGGGATCATTGCATGATCTTCGACAAAAACGTTTCATATTATCAATACCAACCACCGATTTGCGTAGGGTGAACGTTTATGAGTGCCTTTAAAATACACCTTTTCTGAGTGTTTAAACAGTCAATGATCACTAAGGCTCATACATTTATTATCCTAAAAGTATTTTTAAGAAAAAAGGTGGAAATTGCAGGACATAGCTTTAAGATAATTGATTGCTAGTATATATAAATACATTCGTGTACAGTTATATTTTACATAATTCATCTTCTGATTGTGAATCAGCGCTGGGTCCAAGCGTACAGGCAGACGCTACTGAATGTCCGTCTAACTACCACCAATGGACTTGAGCGGCAACACCAGGATCTAAAAAAGAACTTCCTGCACTATTACACCCAGGGGACTCTGACCTACACGGTCAAGATCCTGACCGAAACATTTCTGCCAGAGAGCAAGAAAAGGTAATTTAGTGTTAACTACTGTTAAGTATAAGTCACATTTTAAATGATGATGTGTGTGTTTTACTTTAAAATCAAAGAGTTCGTATTCATACAAGACGTCTGCGATTAATGACTTGTAAGGCTAGTTTAGGTTTTGACATCTTAAGCACATTTCAAGGCTTGCAATAAGACATGTTTTCTTTGTGTGGAGGCGGATTTTGTTAATCCTATCCACTTAGCACAATTGTATTTACAATGTTCACGCATCGCCACTGGTGTATGTATATTCTAGTCCACGATCAGAAATATATCTGTTACACAATGAGGTCTATTTAAACCATAGGTAGCAATACAGACTAATTATATCTGTAAATATTGTTTAATTATATGTACCCAAAGGGAAATACTAAATAATAGGAATCAGTTTAGGTGCCGAATATTCGGAAAAAACACGATACATACGGAGAACATGACATAAATTGACGTAGGCGACACGTTGATTAAATGTGGTATACATGTTTGGTTACATTACAATGATAAATTACATACAACCTCGTCGGGTCCAAGTCATTATATTGAAGAAAAAGGGAAATCGAAAACTGCTACTTCTAGGACTCACACAACTAAATCATTTACTATATGTTATTACCAAACATTTTAGCTAATAACTTTAATATTTGAAGTTCA
>JAUMHH010026559.1:0-24733 GCA_032359455.1 Chlamys rubida
AGAAAAGATTGGTATTTTAGTTCCGAGAAAATTTCTACGTTCTGCTAGGATTTTACAATTTAGTTGTCCACCTAGTAAGGTTAATGTCCGAAAATTTAGCACTATTCATCGTGCAGTAAGAACTTTTAACAGAAATGCCTGTGAGCTTGACTGTATATTTGATTGTGCACTGCCTTCTTTTAAGTCTAGTCTAAAAGCAGTATGTTTTAGATGATTATTATGCTTCTGTATACATGCTACACTTTTCTTAATATTGTTTGTATGTATTTGTCTGTGATATTTTATTATACTTTTGTTATTTATTGTTATCAATTCTGTAATTGGACCCATGGGTCTGTTGAATTGAATTCAATAAATAAAGAAACACAGTGTTTCAACGTACACACCATGACCATTGCTATTTCGTTTAATTTTTGTTTTTATCATATTGTGCTGGTTTGGTTTGGTTTGATTTAGTATTGCTTAACGTCCTTTCAACAGCTATGGTAATTTAATTTAAGGATGGCCTCCCCTGTGTGCAAGATGCATGCGTGTAGTGTATATGTGTGTGTCTTGGGAGGCTGCGATATGTTCGTGTTAGTCTCCTTGTGATAGCGCGGAGCTAATGCCGACTTTATAGTGCTACCTCACTGAAACATACTGCCGAAGTCACCCAGCAGGACACCTCACCCGGTCACATTA
This sequence comes from Chlamys rubida, assembly GCA_032359455.1. Lineage (NCBI taxonomy): Eukaryota > Metazoa > Mollusca > Bivalvia > Pectinida > Pectinidae > Chlamys > Chlamys rubida. The sequence goes on from JAUMHH010026559.1 coordinate 682, forward strand.
TACTGACAACGGGCGAACAAGTCGTCATATTCCTAAATTGCTGAGCGTTAAGCAGGAGTAGAAACTACCATTTTTACAGACTCTGGTCTCGGCCAGGGGACAGAACCCAAAGCATTCCTCGCAGGGGCCATACCCAACTAATGGCCAAAAGTGAGGCATTGTCAAGGGAGACATTAGGAAGAAGAAAGTTGTTTAGAAAAAAGAAAAAAGACAAGATCCCAAATTTAGTCGCCTCTTACGATCATGCAATAGGGCAGCAGGTACAATTATTACGCCCTACCTGCAGGGACTCATATTGTGCTAACCGAGATATAATTTCTTAAGCGTATTTAGCAACCATTGTATAGTAACGGAAAAGGTATTTTTGGCTAATTAGAATTATCTCGAAATACATGTTTAGTAGACATACACATACTTCTAAACTGTGAACAGTTTGTGATACGTGTGAAGTTTCCATGTTTGATATAATTCCTTTGTTTAGATAGGAAGTTTAAGGTTCTATAGTGTAGTGAAAAGATTTCTATTGAACATATTAGTGATCGCAATAGTAGTCGGTCAATTCTTCGGTGCACACCACTTGGGTTACATTTATGTTTCGAAAGTTTTTACCAGAACGTCTTTTTCCGCTTTGGATGAAAGGTACAGTAGATTCAACCTTTTTTGATACATTTCCTTTGCTCCTTTTTCCTCCCATTTTGATTTAATATTTCATACAACTGGATAATCAGTCTATGTAGTTTAATGATATTGATACAATTACATATGACCATGTAGTTTAGACATCACGTTTGCAGTGAGACAGACTTTGGTCAGTTAGCTTAATATCGAGAAAAAAAATCTAAGAAACAGCAAATCATTTTAATATTTACAAGATCAGTGTGGAATATTTGTTTAGCGTGTGCAGTATTTTATCAAAATTGAATGAAAAAACAAAGTCAGATAAAGTTATTGGGAAAAATAATACGAAAATGTTCAACTTTTCCCTTTATTTTCCGCAGTCTAGTTTGCCCAACCATTCTTTAAGTGCTTTGGACTCGAGTAAAAAAGAATTGGACATTTTAAATTTGCATAAATAAATGCTTCATGAATTATGCCTGTAGTCCCAGTGGCGTTTCGATTTCCAAAAATTGTGAACTTAAAGCAGTTTAATAGGCGATTGGCTCAGTAGGTAAGATGACCGGTGTTTAACTCCTGAATGAGTGTCAAATTTGCAAAGTATCTCTTGAACACCGCAACGATCTTTTGGGGTTTGTTACCAGAATATTCCCTGGTATAGATGCCAATGTCCTAAACCCTTTGTGTAGAGTTGGGATTAAGAGTACATGACCGCCACAAGAGTGCTTCTGTCATTGCCCGCAACATCACTTCCATGGATACTGTCAGTTGAAGAATGGATACTGCACGCGACAAATGTAAATTTTTCAACAAATTTCGTTGTTGCATTTATATTACATGCTTAGCTTTGCTTGTTACGTATTATCTTTGGAGTTGTAATGCCTAAATGTTTCAGCCGTCTCGTTGTTTTGGCGTTATCTTCACTTGTTTTGCCAAGGGATTAAGCTTTCTGTAGTATTGATGTGTCTTATACAAATACATAATATTTCTGTTTCTTTCCACTTGGAAACTGAACTGGCGAGTTTGTCATCGTGGAGTACAAATATGTGCCGTTACATCGGAATACGCGAGTCAAAATTACATCTACTGAGCTAAAGTTTACTCTAGCATAAACGTTGTTTAGATTATGAATTAAAAAACGAAAATCAAACCTATCATTTTACTATTCATACTTTTACAATTATACGCATGGATTGTTATTCAGCATATCACATTATCATAATGTGATTTCTGTTAATAATAAACAAATCATGATGATACTGTCACTGAATATAAGCAGAGTAAGTAAATCCTATGCAAGTGTAAGAGTGTGTTTAAGTACTGAACGCCGACAGACATTCATTGGTTAAAGACTATGCAAACTCAAAAAGGCTCAAACAAGACTCCCTCCTTTTTTCACTTTCATTGGAGACAGAGAAAGCAGCTCGAAATGAAAAATAAATAAGAAAAAATAAATAATAAAAGAATATTTCAAAAAATTGATAATCGATACATGGTTTACACAATTCTTACATGAGCTCGATATTTGGCCCGGCCAAGTTCGATACACTATTTTAGGTTTACGTTATCACAATATCGACTGGATGGACATAATTTGCCTGCGTGTCTTAAAGTTTTTATTAAAGCTTAAAATGTCAACACAAAGCTAGTCAATTACGAAGTTTCTAAATAAAAAAACAAAATGCACGATTACAAACACACAATCAACCAGGAAAGCTTCGGAAAATACTGGTCTCCACAATCGGTATATTCTACAAAGATGCCATATCAGTGAGAGATAAGGAAGAGAACCAAGACTAAAATGAGGAATCTGGAGTCCCTGCATATCGTTTAAAATGACCCTAATTGGATGCACTTCCAAACGAGGTTAACTCTAGCAGACCGGTCCTTCTATAAAGAATGTGCAACTTGAAATTTAAAATGCAAATCAAATAGTATTTATTTCCTATAACCGATTCAGAAACTGCGTCCAAGTACCTGTATGATAATTTCAAACGTCGTATAGGAAGATATAGTATCTTTATAAGAAATAATCGACGTATGTATACTGTGTGTATAATGGTAGACTATTCAACGAGCGAAAATGCTGGGAAAATAATTAACGACGGCCGCTTGCAGTGTAAGTTTAATATTTTCCAGCATTTTCGAATCCCGAGCTATATTTTCCATCACAGTATACAAGCATATGTTTTTTTATATATATATATTCCACCTTGTCAAATGTAATGAAAGTAGTGTATGCTCGTCTACCTCAGTGTCCTTACGCCTATAACAAGCAATCAGAGTGTTGGGTTTGAAAATCTCGGCAACAAAAACAACAATTATTTTGCAAGAGCATTTGAGCTTTTCGCACTGTACCCTAGCACACTACAAACAAAAAGTAAGAAGTGCCTTCGATCTCTAATTATGAGAGCTTTATTGTTCTATAAAAGCAGCGAACGGGTTTCAAATATACGGTAATGATATAAATTGAGGCATTTATTGAGGTCCCCACATTAGTTTCGTTCTTGCACATGCAGGAAGTAACAGTAGGTTTGTTTTTCTTTATTTTCGAACTGCAGTGCATAATTTGAAAATATTGAGAAACTTGAAGCAAACGATAATGTTGATCTGTTGGATTATCTTAAAGCTGTATGCAGCGAAAAATACACAAAATAGAAAAAGAAAATTAACATGGAAACACAGCAAACTCTGCTGCAAAAACGTCCAATACTTGTCAGCAAAGATAAATGTCCCTAGCAAAACGACATCAACAATGATTTTATTAGCAAACTTTCCCTAACCTGCCATTTCCCCTGCACATCCGTCATTTTTGCAGAACGACCTTATAAATTTATACATTTATCATGCATTTGATGCAATCAAGTTGAAATGGATTTGCCTTTGTAGAAGTGGAAATTCGCTTAAGAATTTAACCAGAAAACCCAATAAATTTCAAAAGCATAATGACATAGAAGAACTTCTACAGTTCATCAATAAGACCAGGTTGATTAATTTCCGACGCTAAAACTTGAAGCTCACTCGCTCCATTCAACAGCCTGATTGAAACATGACGCCGGTCGGAACTCTTCTGTCGTGGAGGTCCATCACTACAGTCAATTTCTATATTTGGAAATGTTTTAATTAACACCAAGCTCTACAGTTTAATTAATTGCCGTCGTGGTTTACAGTTTTCTTGAACGCCCTAGACTCGACGTCTTCCTTGAGGACCCTGGAAGTGTTTGTTTCGAGATTTTTATCTTGTTTTATTTCTCAAGAGATTTATATGGATCTCGTAAATATTATTTTACTGTCTTTACTGCAAAATATGATTCTGCTGATCTCCCTGAACATTTTTAGATAGGCGATGAAAATTAAAAACAATTTATCATTACTGTCTCGATATGACAATGAATTCCATTAGAATTTATTCATATTTATATTTCTTTTACTATCTCTATTTCTAAATATGAACGTGCTTACCTTTCCGAAACAATGTTTAAATGGCGTTGATTATTTAACACTATTTATGACTGATGTGGTATTATTGAAATCGATGCTATCAAATTGTATTCTTATATTTACTTAATAATTTTATTGGTTTAATTTGAAATGTAAAAACGTTTGAAAAATATGGTACAACTGGATATATTATCAAACAAACAGATATAAAATCAGGTGGACAAACAGACAGACATGTTGTTTATATCAAACATCTTACATTTGCATTCACATCTGTGATCAAAGGAGCTATGTAAATCATTAAATCTTGGTAAACACTTCTTTTTACGATTTTCTATATCTGCGAGAATTAAAAACCGCGGAAAGAATATAGTAAGCAGTAAGAATATAAGCAGTACCCCTTGTTTAACAAGTACATATACATGTACATGTATATATTTACGAGATATTTGTATCTACGCTCGATAAATAATAGAAAGGCATTTGTTATAACGAAAATTCGGTGTTTTTCTTCATATTGAACAGAACGTATTTATATATATGTATATACATTATATTGCATGATGTTCGCGTTTTTGTCGTCAAATGTTATGCATTAGGACTGCGTCCAAACATGTTTTAACGTTCATTGGAGGTTGACTAATGAAACTTTTTTGAGAACGTTTGAAATATGCGATATACAATATGGAGGAAATGTCTGGCAATTTGGAAAAAATATATACGAGTCAAGAAAGGTAGAACATTCGATTTATCATATACACGTTGTGGTCTTGTCATTATCCAGTGGTTAAAAATGTCTGGGTCTGAAATGGGTTTTTAGACAAAACTTGTATATGCATATATCCATACTGGGTCTCACGTGGTTCTGAATTGGGCTGTGGATTTGTGTACTGGCAGGTACACGTATTTGATTGAAGCCTTTTGTTCATGAATGTACACGCTGGCTCTCTGTTACATGTATACACGGGCCAATAGGGCGTCGATCAACTTTCGGTTTTCTTGGGGATGTCTTGGTGCAGTAAATAATAATTGTTTTAGCTCTTTGTGGGTTCTTGACACACAGTTCTGGTTAGTTTTAATAAAAAGGTTATACCATGTTGTCAACGCATTCCAGGTTGGCCTCCATAAGGTCTTAAGTTTTTGACTGAATTTGTGTTGGACGTAGTGTGTTCTGATTCCGGCCTCGGGGTTACCTTGTATATACTAGTAGTACATCGAAACCTAGTTCAAAAGTACTTGTGCATGTCAGTGACTTTTCAGTGATGTTTAAAGAAAATAAATTATCAGGCTGGGAGGGTGGGGGGGGGGGGGGTCCTGAAGCCCAAAAGACCCCTCTGGATCCGCCACTACATGTACATGTATCGATATTTATTTCGGGGCAGCCACTTCGTTTAAGCTACACAATAGGCTACATGTACTACTGGCCATCAAAATGTCACTTATAAAAACTTCACTGGCTGTGCTTTATGAACCTTTAACAAACGGAAGAACATGTTTAGTAATGCTGTACTGGTACATTGTTGCTCCTGAAGGAGAGATACACGATACCACATGTTCCACTTCACATTACTACGTTCGGTCAAGCTAAAGAAACCTCACAGGCCCGAGGTCTAGCTATGAATAACAAGTATCCCTGACCTGAGAAACCTCGGGGTCGTGCTGATGTTACGGGCGTCACTACAGAAAACGAATACAAAGAAATGACTTCTGTCTTTCCGAATATTTCAACATACGGTACTGAACGACATCCAGCTTCTTTTATGAAGACCTTGACTTTACGGCGCTAAGACCTTGAACAATACTTAATTCTATTCCGGACTGTCAAACCGGCAAGACATGTTGCATTGATTGAAATATTTGCATGCAATACAGTATGTTCCTATGACAGCGTCTTACAGATATTTCATTACTGATGTTTTTAATCTCATACTTCTCTCGGCGAATTGACAGTCATTGGTTATTAATGTACATTGAACCAATTCTACGGATGGTGCCAATTTTATCAAAGAATCGGTTTACACTGTACAATTGCAAGATCGGATTTGCTCGCTTCGCTTGATTTTCCGCTTATTTAGATACAAGCCCTGATTTATCACAAATACAAAATGTGGGTTAATCTCAAAGCTTTTAGCGAAAACTTAATTAACTGTTAACAAAAAGAAACATACAAAGCACGGTCTGTATTATTTTAGTTAGGGTTTCTATCGAATGCAATCGCGTATATTGTTGTCGTCTGTTTGTAGTATTTGACTGTCATTATAAAGAGTAGGGCGAACTGATAATACGGTAAATCATATACCATTAACCTCATTTATATACAATATACATATACTCGTTACGAATTTTTCATTTTAGCTCGCTAGAGGCTCGCTAAATTGAAAAAAATCTTAGACTCGTTTCATAAATCTAATATGAAATAAAAACTCATGTAAGATCTTTTTAACACATAATCAACATTTGTGGCATTTATTCATGTAAAGGACAATTTTCGTGCAATCTTGAAATGCAAAAAGCCGCCATTTAGACTCCAGTGCGTCCAGTGAGTCTGTGAAGTCATGTACTTGTCATAGGCATGACGTCACAATTGAAAAAATTGACTCTTACAACCAATCACAGGGCTGAGAGGTCATATAATATGGGTTAATACGCCAGAAAATATGACATTTGTATATTCACTGGATAACACAGTACATTATGTGATAAAGAGAGATATATGCAATACATATAGGCAAATTTACAGTATTACAGTGTAATTGATATATTATGGTTTATGGTGACCTGCATCATTTTGTTGCAGTTTATTTTGTTTTTCTTCGACTTCTACATTTTGGGTTTGCATTGAGTCCGTTATTTTTATGCCCCGCCATCAAATGGGGGGGGGGGGGCATATATTGTTGCCCATGTCCGTCCCGTCCCTTCCCGACCCGTCCCGTCCTGTCGCGTCGCGTCGCGTCCCGTCCTGTTGCGTCGCGTCGCTTCCCGTCCCATCCATGAGCGGGGGCATTTATGTCTTTCAGACATTTTCTAGTTCTGTTTTAGTTTTGGTATCTCTCCTTTTGATGCCATTAACCACTGAATCACCATCCTTGAAATTCACATTCTTAGTCGCCGCTATTATCACTAATGCTATAATGTTGTTCGCTTCCAACGCGTAGGAATATGTAATTTGACCAATCAGATCGTTACAAAGTGATATGTGACAATTTACATAAAAAAAAACAATGTGCAATAATAGATCATTCATATGATAAATCAAAATTTGGTTTAGAACATGTTAAATGAAATAGCAGTATACATACTGCCGTAAAAATATCAATTTTTTGTATCGCCGCGACGAATTAGCGGAAGCGAGACTAAGGTGTAGCTTTTCTGGTGACGGCGGCGGCGTCAACATTACGTTTTTGCGTTCAACTTAGTTTCGCTGAAAGAATAAGTGCTATACCAATCAAACTTGGACCATAGATGCATAATAGGTAGTGCATATCAACCCATGAATCAAATGCTGGATACAGCCTACCTTTCATGGTAAATAGTAAGTTGTTGCGTTTAAGTTAGTTTCTCTGATATGTGCATTCATGGTAAAAGCGGGGCACAGGCGACACATATCAATCCGAATGGCTTGTTATCAAATAAATAATATCTAGCAATTACAAATTCAGTAAAAATAATATACAAAATTTGAAGATAGCAAGTTCGGGATTTGTATTAAAGACAGTAGGTTCAATTTGCCACATTAGCGACATTTTTAATCTGGGCACAGAATTGCTGTGTACACCCATCCCGGCTGTTAATTATTGTCAAACATGCAGAAACGCTTAAGTGATTGCGCATAATTACTTAACATGCTCCCAATTAACCAAATGTGTCCTGTTTTAGCATTGCTTGTGGGAGGAACTACTTGTATACGACCGTTGAAAATTGAGTTCTGGGGAATAGGTTATTATAACGATGTCAAGGTTATCCCTTCGCCAATTTACGAACTGCACTCTGAAATGGCGTAAGATAGCGTGTCTGAGACCATACTTTGTAAAACAAATCTTGAAAACATGAAATGTCTTATTTTCAAGGTCCTTCAGGATGCAATGTTTTTCTAACGCACGTAATGTTTAGATTTCGAGGATGCATAAACCTGACTTCAATTTATCAAGGTTGTAAAATGCATATATGCACAGTCATATTCCTATGAAAACAACATTAACGATCCTATCACTAATATACACTATCTTTCGGATGACACATTAAAACACTAAGCTAATCTCTCTATAAATATCCCCTCCGTGATTTCTCTTGGGTTGCTTTTAATCTCCAGAATGACAACTGTTGTAACGGGAATCCAACAGAAATCTTAGAAAAAGCAAAATAGGAAATCCCCAAGGTCTGTCGATTCAATCATGAGATAGCCAATGTGACGCAAGCTAGAATAACCAGTCTCGATCCTTAGTTTGGTCCTTGACCCGGTGTTAACCTCGAGCCATCAGGAGATATCCCAGGGCATAGCGATCCAGGACTTACTGTCTCGACCAATATAATGCATAAAGCATGAAGTCTGAGATAAAGTTAGTTTTGTGTCGGTCAATAACAAAATAGGGGTTATATAACGGTGACGTCATCCTCCCAAGGTCTGTTGCCCGCCTGGCTCATCAGCACTCGTTTCATGTACATGCATATATAGGGAATGTTTCAGAGTGTTACGTTGAAAGTCGCTTACATTTTCGAATATTGCAGGATATCGATATTAAACACGAGAACGATGATGTTTTGTTCCCCTTTTATAAAGTTTTGATAGTATCAGCAATGATACAGCATGTTACTACATTGGTACATAAAAAGTGGGTTTGATGTCGTAAAATGTAATATATGGTACTACATTCCAATGACGTTGCGTTTGAAAATAATGCTGCAAACAATTTTAAATGAGCTACTCAATTCAATATTCCACCGTTCTCTACTGTAACCTGCATGGTAAGATTATAAGAATAAAAAACCTCAAAACTAAAACAATATCAACAAAAGAAATATCAAAGGAAAAAAGGTTAGTGAACTTAGTACATTAGTGTATTTATGAATTATTATAACTTTCGTTTTTAAAAGTGTACCTGATTGGATGATATTGAGCACATGACGAGGCAACCAAACAACAGGTCTGCCTCACGTGCTCGAGTTTCCCAGTCATCTTCCCATAACTCGGAGTGTATCCAGAAAAATGATAGGGTCAACAACAACCGAGTTCCGAATAACTGAAATAGACGCCAACAATGGCCCGTCAACCCGATTATCTTTATTATTGGATTTTTGTTCTATTTCGACAAAATAAAATAGTTTTGTCCTTGTGGTAAAGAAACACGATTAATCATGTTTAATGAGGGCGAATCTTCGATTAACAAAGAACCGTGTTTTCCTACAATAAAGTCAATGAATGTACATAATGAAAAGGTGACTAGAATATAGCCATTTAGTCTACAGTCGTTTTACATTAACGCATCTGACCAGGAAATCTGAGGCTCTAAATGCAGCGAGTAGAAAGCAACGTTGTGATTGGGTATAAATCAACGTAACCTATGCGCATTGCAAAATATATCATTCATGATTCCTGTCGTCACACTGAGGGTGATATCAGTTGCAAAAATGAAATTAATTACATTTTACTGAAAGAGTTCTTATTTTTTCATCAACTTTTGATTACAAACATGTACCATTTGTTCACACTTTTTAGTAAGTTGATCTAAACGACATTCACCCGAAGAAATGACTGTTGTAAATGACTATTGGAGTACGTTTGGGATCGCAGAGTCTAATTTGAACATTCTTCTTCTGACGCACGGAACGACTTTGGTATGACAAGGAAATGGCAACCAAATTGGTAATATCAATATTACCGCGCGGGTTGAAATTTCTTTGTCATGCTTTTAGGACAGGAAAATATTCTTCTTAGATCACCATCTCTTTAGATAAGATTTTAGATGATCAGGAACTAGAAAAAGCCTCGTTCTGGACAAAAAAACCCAACACCACCTACAGTCAGTAGGATATTTATCAGTTGGCACCGTTAAAATTTATCTATTTTGATATTACACCGTTTTTAAATCAAGAAAAAAATAATTACATTGAGGCAAAAAAATCAATTGAATCAGTGAATGAGTAACGCTAAACTACGATTAAACATGAGAAACATCTATTTATAGAATAAATATTTCGTGACAAAAATGTTTTAAAATGTTATCGTTAACGTTCCTTGAAGATAGCATGTGAATGTGTCGAAACACACCCACCATTATCGATAACTTATTAATAGGGACTAAACATGTTTTACAATTTTTGTTAACTGCTGGTATATCAATTGAAAATGCTTCTTTATGGAGATGGGAGTGGAGCCGTATATGACCCCTAGGGGATGTACATGGAAACGTGTATGCAATAAACCCATACATGAACGAAAATCTGATTAATATCAGACGGTCACAGCGAAACTTAATTTGTCTTACAAGAAGATGCAATAAATCGTCTTCAATAATAGTTTGCGGCAAAGAAGATATTCGTTCGGGGAAATTAAAAACGTTCAATATCGCTTGGCAATTTATTGTAACATTTGTGAAATATTGTTTATATGAACGGTATTGGGGAAGACATAACTTTAATTGCATTGCATGTGCCTGTTTGTTCTGCGCAGAATGTGTTATCAAAGCTGACGTAGGCAGTTAAGAAACATGTTACATTCAGCTAGCATAGACAATTAATATTTAACGCCATAAGCTATGAAAGCAAGTCAAGAACCACCCAGTTCATTATATCAAGTTCAGAAACAAATATGCTAGACCATAGGGCCTAAGGAGCCAGGAAATCAACATGCCAAGTAATGAACAGCGGAACCTGCCCGACAACGTGATTTTTCTCCAGAAACTCCACTTTCTTCCCACATTAAGACCTCATGCTCGCTGCTAATCGGGATAAAAAAGGTGATAAATATAAGTTTTTTTTCGCAATTGCTGTAAGTATAATTTTTGAATGAATAACGAAAGTCATATACCGTATAGAACTGAACGACAGCAAGTTCAGAACCATGAAAGTTATTTCATAAAGTTCAGAACCAAAGATGTCAGTAAGACAACTTAGCAACGATAGGGAAGCTGACATAAGCAACAAAGAACAACAACAACAAACAGCTTTAAGAACGACGGAACCTTTAAAATTAATTACATAAAAAGTTATTAGTAACTCAATCAAATAAACACAGAATCTGATGTATAACCTGTAAAATCAATGGATACTGCATATCACGAATATTAACTTTCCACACAGGAACGACAAAAATTAAAAACTATAAATTTTCCACACAGGAACGACACAAATCGAGAACTATAAAACTACAACACAGAAAAAAGACAAATCAAGATCCAAGAACTACATGGACAAAAACCTCAAATATTCAAAACCAACATAGTGTCAAAAATAGTTTTATTTTCCTGTATTGCTATGGTTACGGACGAAGAAAAACAGACTCTTGGCGCCATACAATCTTGTGAAATATAACCGGATGTCAAAAATGTCAGGTGACGGTAAATGCAAGTGTCACTGCAGTGCTTTTACTATTTCTCTCTTACTTCAGTCAAAAAACTAGATTCCCCGATTGCAATGTTTTTACTCATACAGTTACCTCCCCTTCATTTCTTCGTTCTGTTGCTCAGAGCTACTGAGACACAATATGCGGTCAAGGGTTGGAATCACGGTGTATCCCCGCTAAATATATTTATCTCAGAACACTTTTGTTGATTACTTTTCGTTTATTTCATCTTTATCTATTTTTTCATAAAAATTATGTCTCTTTTTTCAAAATGATTTTTAAGACTATTTTCATATTGGAAAAATTCAAGTTCAAATGCATTTTTACAGGCTTTTGACAGTGGTAGGAACATCCTTAAGTCAAATATGTCTTAAATTGGATACATGTTGTTGTGAACTTTGAATGGTAACCGCCTCAGTATGTACGTGTCGTGGTATGCATATTTGTTAAGAGAGTGGTAAGGGGCGGGGTCGGAGGACACTTGAACTTCTAAGCCTGTAATATTATGTTTCAATTCTAATTTTTATCAAATAGTAAGTATTTGTGATGATCAAACTCAATGGTTTCATTGTTGGGTCCACACCTTACAGATTAAAAAAACTGCCGGTAATAAATTCCAATATTACAGCAAATCGAATTAAATTCAGGTCATTAAAGGAAATGCCAACATTGACATTTTCATCGGAGAGAGATTCATGCCCATATTGTTAATAAAGGCGTCAATTGGGTAGTATTTATCAAAAGACAATGCGTCAATTTTCGCAAGAGACACAGCGAAAATAGCGTTGTGAAAGAAGACACAGAACTAAATAAACAGAAAAAAATCAGTCTTGGGTTCGGCTCGACTGTGCCGAGAAAAATCCGCGTCCCAAGAGATTAATGCATTTTCTGATAATCTCTCTTTTATCGCATCTTCTGTTGAAATTCTTCCGAATTTACTCTACACCAAGTCCCCGAAACGCAGTAAGAACCAGGCAATAAGGGGACTTGGACTACTTCCTCATCACATGGTGTATACAGAATTGCAGGATTTGCAAGATTTCAAAATTGTTAAGGTCATCGAGGGAGGGAAATTAAATGCAATAAATGAATATAAAAAATGGTTATTCCATAGGAAAGCTGTCTGGCGTTTTTTAAATAAGGTATGGAATTTACTGTAATATAAGACTTTAAACTCACATTTGAACTCACATTCACTTGAACACGTCTATATTGGTAGGGATGCCATGTTTGTAAGGAAAACGTACTAAGGATGCTGAGGTAAAGACAGTTTTCAGGTGAGACAATTTTTTAAGTACACAATTTATGACTTGAAAATTACTTCCATGAAAATTTATTGATAGGGTAGATTTATTTTGAAAATTAATTTACTGAAATAATTATGTAATAATTATATGTATCTAAGATATTGTTCCAATACAAAAACACAAACTTATCGATGTATGACTTGTAGTAAGACGAATATGCATTAATGACTAGATACAATTCGTTTTATTTGCCTTTTTATTTACCTAAAACATTTTTCAACATTCCATTTTCCCCTTTTTATGAAGAATTTCATTTTCCTTTTTCTTTAAATTATCTCCAAACCCCTTTATGATGCCAATCTTTTGCTGGGCATATAACAGCAGTTGTGTGAATGGGGACGGACTTGGATTGCTGTATCGCAATTGGCAATTGGTGATTGACCCTTCCGTTGTGTCGGGTGTTGCGTTCTTGTAACAGTTTAGACTATATGAAAACGGGGACAACAGATAATTGGGCAAATGTAAAGCTAACTATCATTGAAATATACATCATAACTTGGACCCGGTGGTATGACACTCTACCCGGTCACATTATGGGGACAAAGGAACAAAGCACAGTTGTTATGGGAGACACTGATGAAAAAAAAGTATGTTAGAGAAAAAACAAAAACAAAGAGGTCCGCTTTGTTCCAATGGGGCAGTACGTCTTTGGTTGTCTCTTTTGTTCTGAAGAGGAAGATGGCAATATAACAAACCCCCGCTTCTGCAGGTGGTCTAACATTGGCCGCCACTCTCTGTCATGTATAAGGATACGGCAGTTTGTTTTTGTGCTGGTATATTTTGCCATCGACTTATAATGTTATAATGGCGACTGCTTTCGTTGTCCATCAGAACCTCAATTTCTCTCAGGAAGCATATTGAAAAGATAACTGCAACTCACTAAAATTTAAATGGCGTTTCTCTCTTTTTATAATTGCCAATCATCTCTCTCAATAACGTCTCGCTCAATGATCTGAGAATTTAGAGACATTGTCGTTTCTCAAATGATAGTGACGGATCGGTTCTTTGCAAAGATTCGCAAGGCCTTAAATAACATCTGCTGATAAACCGAGCTCTACATAAAAAACTGCATTTTAAAATAAATCAAAATTGTTCATGTTTCATGTTTTACGCGTTGCTATTTGCATTGATTAATTACCAAACGAATACATGTCTTGGAATGAAATTGCGTGTATCCTTAGGAATTAGTTTAATTATGTTTCAGTATTAATTGAGGTTCGCGGTAAGTACAGAGAGTGCACACAGTTACTTTGGTATTAAAAGTACTTAAAACACCCATTAAAGGTATTCCTGAAATGGACGAACCGGTCCAATCATGGTTCTCGAAAGGTCTAGCTCGAAGGTATTTGTACCAAGTGCAATGATATGTAATTGTGAATAAATAGTTACTCGGCAAATAGAAAGGTCTGGCACGCAGTTATTTTTTTGTACCAAGTACCGTGATGTTGAATTTTAATAACATTTTGTCAGTAATTTAACCTATTGTTATTGAATTTTGCATACGTCGAAAAAGTCTTATGACAGTGTAGTACATAGTTGCCAACAGCTTTGAATATATTTCAAGAAAATACCATAAGAAATTGAGCGAGAGCTGCCGCTGATTGATATAGGCGGCCGGTGTGAGTTAGCAAGCCACTTAACGAACGTCGGCACTAGATGTATGCGCCATTCTGCACAAAAAGTAGTCCAATTAGCGCACGAACGTCTCGTACCGGTTGACAATTGTGTATTTAGTAGGGGATAGATTACTGCGCCGTGTCAAAGCAGCTCCTTCCATAGATTGTAATGATCGAATTGTATGGCTCAACATGGCGGCGTCATCGCGCCGTAATAATTACTCCAGACTGACCAAAAGTGTAAATTGATCACCATGGGAGCCGTGATCGTCCTTTTGGTAAGAATGGAGAAAGCACCCAAGGGAAACCCTGTTAAATTGCATTCATTGAGCATATAGAAATCTGTTCCGGCAACGAAATGCTAGAATTAGCTTTCCCTTTTAGGCAAGAAATACACATACTACTGTATATATATGAAGTCTGGCGCAACTGATCGCTAGAATAAGCAAAACAACGACTTTCTTTACTATTATACTTAATCACTTTAATAAATTCATTCATTTGATTGGGTTTATTGCATGAATCTTAAACAAAATGTCGTCTTGACCGTTCGCGTTCTAGCTTCCTCGGCCGCACTCATTCTATTCTTAAATGTTGTGCATTTGTTTTATTTTGGTATTAATTACTTATTGTTTTGTTTCGGGAAATGTAAGATATATTTCCATCTGACGTGTTCCCAAAGGGCTTTCCGCTCTTGTTTGTTGGGTGAACAACTATGGTCATTAAAGGCCGAGCCAGGTTTTGGTGGTGGAGGAAAACCCGAAAACCGAGAGAAAAACCACCAACCTGCAGCCGGTACCTTCCGACAATACCATGAAGACGGTCGAACCTGCGACCAAGTAACGGAGGGCTAGCGATCGCAAACGGTCGAACCCGCGACCCAGTGGAAGAGAATTAATGATCGTAGACGATCAGACGCATTTACCACTCGGCCATCACGGCCCCTCACCTTAAGTGAGCATACGTCGGATAAACAATCCATGTCTTCCTCAATTCGCATTACCTGCTATCAACGAAGTGTTTACACGGCAGTTACTCTAATAACAAGACTTCCGTCTATAAGTGTTGATAAAATACTGGCGTTTGTCCGACTATTTTTGTCAATACTTTTGTCGTACATTATAAACAACGGTACGTATTGGTTAACTCGGGGTATCACATGATTGTAGTAAATGATGTTTACGTCTAACTGCATGGCTTCATGTGAAATAACAAAAATTAATAATACGGCAGTTGACAGTATTAAAAGAACTTATTTAAGTTGTTGGTGAAAAAAGAACTGAATTGAATAATGTACAAGTACCTCGTAAAGTCCCCTATTTTCATTTGATTAAAACATTGCGACTTGTAACGCAAAACACTCCGATACAACTTCTTCTTCAAATCTATTAAGTTTGTAAACAGTTCCACTAAATGGCATACTTACTTGTTTTGTAAAAGTATATCGCTGGACATCATATAATGTTTGAGCAGTCAAAATCAAATCACAAACAGTTGTCTGCTCATTCTTAAGGATCCCCGTCCCTAGTATACCATTGCCAAACACTATACTTAAATACATTTGAAATTTTGTATTGCATGGATGTTTCTTTAATACATAATTAATGAAAACAGTGCTACAATTTGCAAAACTCGTGCAGTTAGTGCGAAAGAATACATTCGAGTTTTCACTGGTGTTTTGCCTGCAGTAGCATAGTGACCCTTAAGTTTTACAATATATTTTGTGTTCCGAATAATTAGCATGATTGGTATACTAATAAAGCTGATCTTTGGTTTTTGACAGCTATGGACGAATATTAGTCATCTGACAGGGCGTGAAGAGGAAATATAATCACGTGCCGTTCACACGTACAATAACATGGCTAGGTTTAGACTTGTCATATCTCGTGTTTTACTTTTCCGGTTGTCGCGTGCAGAGAACAAACCGGAAGTGATCAAAATGTGAACTAATTATTCAGTTGTTCTAAGTCATTTATTTATATCCTTAATCATGTTGTACTTTTGGCTGATCGCCAGATTTGAGTTTTGAATAGTCGGTTCTAACCTTCAGCCATTTCCCCTGAACAGAAAATCGTAATGACACGTCATTTGCAATCTGCATATAGAACAGTTTTAATAAAACAATGGAACAATATAATAACAATTTTCAATCAGGAATGCTTTCAAAACATTCATAATTGAAAAGACATGCCATTTTTCCCGGTACTAATGGAATGCCGTTCGCCATTACTCTTTTTGTTACATTGCAGATCGGCTTTTAGTTCACTGACTGCTCCTGCCTCGACTGCAGTTACAGTCCTATGAATGAGTTATTATTGTAATAGTGTGGAAATAAAGAGCCAATTCGTTGCGAGGTGTAAGAAATGTTTAGTCTGTATTTTTTGATAAATGTGATCCGATATTTAAGATGAATTTAACACAGATGGACCTTTGGGGGATTATACACTGAGAACAGACCGCAAATGAATCATTTGTATTCAAATAGAACGGTTAAATGATCCGTGTTGCCTTTGAGGACAGAAGTAGCATTTGATCACAGTGCTAATTCCCAGCGAGATTAACTGTAAGTGCAATAATTCTACAGATATTCCGTGTTTCCTAGTACTGTACACAGTATGTATCTGGACAGAAACAGACGGGAACATTTTGTCTTACCTATTTTCTATTTGATGCATTTGTTAAATATGATACCAGGGGTCAATCAGAAACTGTTTTAGATGAAAATAATATTCCGTTTTAATTATAATTAGCTGTTAGATAGTGGGAATTTAGCAGACCTCGCTGGTAGGGGGCTCCCTAACACTTAGAAACCTAAATTTCACTAGAATTAGGAAATTATATCTATGTTATATTTATGTTTTTATTAATTTTATTGATTCACTATTGTTTTTATTTTTAAACACATCATGTTTTAATGCAGTAAATGTAAAAGAAACCTTTTATTTATTATGGTATATAATGATATGTAAGTACAAAATCCAGAGAGCTTGTTAGGTAGGGGCTGTCCAGAGAGCTTGTTAGGTAGGGGCTGTCCCAGTCACCTTCTCTCTGGATTGGAACCCTGTGATAGTTTGTTTAATCTATTAATATATTACGTATTACAACTGTTCTTAACAAAATTGAGATATTATGTCTAGATATTTTAACATAAAGATGACTGATCTCTGCTATGTACCGATATGTTTTATACTGTGTAACTATATGCTTGTACGATGTAATTGGGATGTATGGCACTATGGGTGGTCGGGTGGTGCAGTGGATAGCGCACTTGCCTTTCACCAAGGCGGCCGGGGTTCGATTCCCCGATCGGACGTGAAAAGGTTGGGGTCACCTGCCCGACTACGTGGGTTTTCTCCGGGTACTCCGGTTTCCTCCCACACTAAGAGTGATTAATATAAGTTGAAATAACTTGTTTCATAATTGTTGTAAAATAAATAAAGTTTATGTTTATGACACTATAATAAACAAAATTGACTTGACTTGACTTGACCTATACCTACCATTCCTTTCGGAGTTATCTCCCTTGGCACCTCTGGTTAGTCTATGGTACATGCAAGAAAAATATGCCAACTGGAGTGCTACTGTTTCCAAATCATGAGAGGTTTTTTTAGGATGATACTTCAAAAAGTCCCAAGGAGTAACACGCACACATGCTATCGAAAGTTTTGAGGAACATCCCGTTGAATGACCATCGTGTTTACTTTACAATTTGATTGTTCTTTTCATTGATAGTCAGTTGTTTTTAACAAGAAGCTCTTTGCTCAATATTTTGTAACCCTAATGATTTGAGGGGCCGCGGTGGCCGACTTGAAAAGGCGGTTGACCGTTACTAGCCGTACACCACAGAGTCGCGGGTTCGAGGTCTACGTGGGGAAGTCGCCAGGTAGTGGCCACAGGTCGGTTGTTTTTTCCGGGTACTCCGGTTTCCTCCACTAACAGAATCTGGCACGTTCTGAAAAGATTCTAGCTTTTAATAGGACCTTAAGCTCAAACAAACTGAACCCTAGGGTTTAAATGATCAAATAAAACCTTACGTAGAGAGGATTCTATTTCTGCCAAGTTGTACATGTATCAAAACATATATGGAATATATGTGCCGACATGCCAATTGTCAGTTGCTACATGTTATAATTCACAATTGCTTATTCTAAATGCCATTTGCTGATTGCTATTTAAAAAGTATCGTGAGTTACATGTCGTTTGCTTTTGTTGGATTTTTTTTATCAGCAAAAGGCATTTGGCAACCCACAAATAGCAATTAATTATTGATCATAAGCAACTAGCAAATTGCAATAAGAATTTGAGCAAATTGCAATTTGCTTAGCTGTAATCTAGCAATTGACATGTCGATGTGGTTATTCCAAATCATCGTTACTCCATGGGTTACGCTCGCTAATGCTACCTGGTTCCTTGAAGATGTCATAGGAAAATTGAAGGCACGGAACTAACTTTTAAATTGGTCTCAGGCAAAAAACCTGACCAAATTACTAGGATAATACGTGTACCTGTCCTTTGAATATTACAGGGGACCGACACGCGATTTAAAAGACATACACTTTTATCGTTCCGCGGCCGCGAGATTATGTGGATGTACATCAGATGATCAAACTAGTCTTCTTCCTCTCATCCACAAGTGGGCGCACACTGAGCCTTCAATTCGTCATGACATATTCCAGGGACACAGGGGGCGTAAGCGAGCGTAATCCCTGGAGTATCGAGGATGGGAATTCCACAGCTAGTTTAATACAGCGGATGAATTTGTGTTAGGGTAATGGGACCTAACACTTGACATATGTTCCATGAAGACGATCAATTTTGCCACATGTGCATGTACAAGCAACATATATCTTTGTTAATTTTGAAGTTTATCGGAGAGAGCATACGAGACCGTAACAAAGGATAATTTAAATACTCTGTTTAACAGGAAATACATTGAAGGACCAGCAGGGCCTGGCCGGTGGGTATTCGTAACGGTATCCCGGTCTGGTATGCAAGGGAAATCTATACAAGAATTAGCAGACTCGTTCTGTATATTATGTATGAAAAGATTTCATCTATAATTAAACATAAGCCTTATCTTAATATATGTATTTCCTTTCGTACATGAATGGACTATTTTAAAACCACCTTGTGAAGTATTAGAAGTGTCTCGTGTATAGATTAACACAACAATGTAAAATGTTCTAAATATAGTAGTGGCCTCCGGGTAAATGGTATTAATATAGCGGCTTGATCTATGTAAAGGTATTGATATGATTAACCGTGTGTGGTTCTATTTTTGTAATCTTTCCAGATATCCGATTCAGTTATTAGCCGTACCATCGTACTGACCTGGTATCGGTTATTGATCCTAACGTTTTCTAATCGAGATATTTACGTACTATTTGATCACTTATGTGAAGAAAAGTTTATGTTCTGATCCCCTGCTCCATTATGAGACGTTTAGTCCTAACCCCAACCTCACCCATACCGGGACCTGCAGGTCTTTGACACCCCTTCACGTGTTCAACGGGTCATATAACGTCTTCAGTGTTCATGTAAATGTTAAAAATTATCTTTGACTTGAAATATTGAACAAATGGCAGAAAATTCACATCTAAAATTTAAAAAGCAATGATGGTTTCAAAAACTATGTGAGTGAAGAAGATCCTGAGTTTGGACACCAGAAAACTTATTTGAATTTTCCGAATATTTGAGAGAAGAATGTTCAAATTACATTAAGAACTGTCCTTACACCGGGGTTTGGTTCATCGACAAAAATATAGGAAGTGCCGTATATGGCCTTTGTAGAATATGTGTGTAGGTCTATTTCGTCGCTCTATACCACAGGAACAGCTCAAAGTGGTAAGAGCTGGGAGCAATGTGGAAACTTCTGCCAAGACTGATAGAGTTACCGCCCTTACACCGCTTATGTAATATGTCTATTATGTGACGTTTCCCCTATGGTCCGTACCAGTCATACTGGAGATTCCGGCGAGTATACCTACCCCAACTGGGGTGTATCTATAAAGATCAGTTAATCTACCCGAAGCAACACGATAGCTCGCCCTTGTAAGGTATGATACTTTCGAGTATTAAGAAATATACGATATTTATGAAAATGTAATCATAGTGAATGTTCTAATTTTACCGCTAAATAACAAACTATCAGATACAGTTTGTATACAATTAGTTATTTCAATGAGAAGTATTGATACAAATATGAATTCTACTTGTCTATCTTTGACAACAATTTTATTGTGATTGTATAAATTAGGATCGAATATAATTTTTGCAAAGAAAATATGTTCCATCGATAACAGGTTAGTTAGTACAATGTTGAATTGTGACATTGCTACAGGGTACAATTAAAGACAGAGAAACGGTCTCATGAATGTTTTATAAACTTTTGCCAAAACCAATTGCAATTTATGACAATGAACATGTTCGAACTAAAGTGACGACGTGTAAAAAAATAGGACGTACAAAATATTAAAAAAATGTACTTCGGATTTCCAAATTTTCAAATATCTGAAATTCATCAAATGCAGCTGTGTCGCCATTCGTTTACAAAAGTAGATTCAAACTGAAATATTAAAGTCGGATCATAGGTAAAGACACATACCTGTGTGCTATTGTTTACTGTGATATACAAATGTAGTAACATTTAAAAATATGAGCGAGAAAAATCAATAGGTAAGTTCTGAAAATAAGAACTGATTTTATTTTTGCCTAAAGATCATCTGCAGAATACGATGGTACATAATGTGTACATTATATTATGGATCAGAACAAAATTCAAAATTAAAAGTATGAATGCATTAACGAAATTGATGGTATAGACGAAAAACCATTGAGAAGGAATATAGATAGGTACCATACCTTGTAACAGACACATACCACAGAGAGTAGATAATTCGTCATAGTATTTGTTCCTTTATGTATCCTGATGTGCAGAAAGTAATATTAGATGTGTCAAATTTGGTTAAAAAAGCCATCATCAGGGATGGGGGTAAGAAGGGGGGGGGGGTAATTTTTAATATTCTTTTTACAAAATTTTAACCTAAACCTAAAACACGCTAATATTACTCTGTACTTAAGGATAGGTTCAAACATTCCTAGTACTGTATAACCGACTTCTCATGTGCCCGTGGAACACACAAATCAGGCTGGCAATGTTGGCAATGTGTTTTGTGGTATAGCTTTCTTACAGATATGTTCGAGTTATCTCGCTTACTTCAAGAAACAAATGTCGCAGCTCTGTCGGGTAACGTTATTCTGAAAAATCGATTCCATTTACCACTTATGCACGATGAAGAATCTGGCTGAAAGCATTAGCACAGACGCGAACAAAAATTATTCAATGTATACAATTTTTGGAATGTTATTTACATTAACACTGTGTCGGATGCTTTGCTTCTTATTTAATTTAAAAACAAATTAAACGCAGATACATTTCTGTTTTATTTGCTTTGTCGGAAAACTACACGTACATGTATTATGGTTGAATGAGATCCTAAATCCTCCTGCTTGAATTTTCGCTCATAAAAATAATATTCAAGTAATGGCTATAGGTGTTATATGGACGTTTTGGTTGTTCTCAAATCTCTCTTTTTCAAATTTTTATATTTACGGAGTTTAACAGGCCGTTCAAGGTCACCATAGTTCTATGCCGATGTTGTTGGTAAAACAACGCAATGAAACAAGCTTTCTGATTGGCTAAACTTATACCGATGAGGATTGGACAAGTCACAACAGCTGTTTAAAAACAATTAACAAGCCAAACGTGGCAGTTGAAACAATATTTAGTCTTCTTCACTATTTCTTTTTAGAAATCAAACCTCCAAGGACTCGAGAAATGTCACCTGGAATAAAGCTCGCCGGCTCAGTAATGATGATGTTTGTAATAAGTCATATAACCGTGGCAAACTTCAAACTGACTTAAAAAATGTCATTGTTCAATTGCAGACGTTTAAACGGTCCTCCTCGACCAACGCTTTTTTGTCGACCATCGATTGTGCGCCCTTGGAATCAATCAAATACCACAAGAGCATGCCGTCATCAACCACGTGCAAATCTTCTTCGTCCTTCGGAGATTTAATTCGTCTGTATCATCTCGACATGAGTTTGACGAATGAAATACTGTAATTACATGTAATGCGGAACCTTAGTTTTCGCGGATCAATTTCGCATATTTTTTTTTCTTACGAATTGCAGGCCATTTCACGTGATGTTCCAAAAAGGACAGGTTCAATTCCTTCTAATTTCGTCAGAGGTATTATTTTAGCAAAAAATCATAACCGTAAAAATCGCGAAAATTAGAACCCATGCAGCGACTTTAACAGTATAAATAAACAGTCAAACTTGCCCGAAGGAACTTTAAAGTTCCCATTGTAGTCATCACCATGCCAAATAAGCCTGTACAGTATTAAAAAATCGTCTTAAAACAAATCATCACCTTAAAGTGCTCTACTTGTGTTACATCTCATTTCTCAGTTTATTTTATTCCGTTTGCTTTACAGCGTATTGGTTAAGTACAAAATGTATGAAACAAAGATGGCATAGTAAATTCATATGCGCACAACACACCCTATTTTTCTAATTTGTCACAATCAAGATCATCATCATCATCATCATCATCATCATCATCATCATCATCATCATCATCATCTTCATCATCATCATCATCATACTCATCATCAACAACAACAAATTTATACAGTAACATTACAATGCTTCTAAACATTTTCTTCAGGATGGTAAGTATGGATTATGAAAAGTTCTTTTTTACACAACCAATAAAATAAAACGTCACATAGAAAATTGTATTGGTTGTGTAAAAAAGAACTTTTCATAAAACATTACAATGCACATTATCAAGGTAATGTGTAAGTTATTTTGCTGTTATTATTATGAATACATTTGTTTGGAACATTATAATGACGATGACTATAGTTCAACAAGAATTTGTATCTACTATAGACTCCTTCTTTAGCAGCTTCAATAATATATCTACCTAAGTCACGAAGACTTTGCATATTGTTCACACATGAAAGTTGCACAAATACTCATTGATGGTTTACGCCAATAAAAACGTTTACGTTTTTTAATCGTAAGTACATGCGAAGATTAGACATGAGTTCAGCCCTTTGGAACATTATTTGTTCCGTCTTGTGGACGTCCATGTTTGAATATAACCGCTGTTTCTCTCAAAATCTGAGTGTTGTATTATAGTAAGGGGTAAAATACTCCACACTGTATGTTCCTTTGATATACACGTATGTCCAGTTTCACAAACTGGAAGTTTTCCATAGAAAAACACTATCACAATTAAGGGTAATTCTTATGGTAAGAAATATGTTCAAAACTAATGAATTGCTTGAAAATCTTCATCTAAGAAATTCTTTAAGTTAAGGAACGTTATCTTTGCTTAAAAAATCTGTCCATTGACACCAATACTTGTTTGTTTGTTTGATTGATTTTGTTTAACGTCCTATTAACAGCTAAGGTCATTTAAGGACGGCCTCCCCTGTGTG
>JAUMHH010026571.1:0-10494 GCA_032359455.1 Chlamys rubida
ATGTACTGTACACGTACTTATATAATACACTACACGGTATACATGTACTGTACACGTACTTATATAATACACTACACAGTATACATGTACTGTACACGTACTTATATAATACACTACACGGTATACAAATGTACATGTACTGTACACGTACTTATATAATACACTACACAGTATATATGTATGGTACACGTACTTATATAATACACTACACAGTATACATGTACTGTACACGTACTTATATAATACACTACACGGTATAAATGTACTGTACACGTACTTATATAATACATTACACATTATACATGTACTGTACACGTACTTATATAGTAGATATATTAAAATGTGATTAAGGATCCCCGTACCACTGCCAAAAACTTACTACGCATTGGAAACTGTTTTTCCAGCATGATTATAGCTGGACTTTAGGGTTCGAACCCTGAACTAGAGGCTACTGTATAAAGTGTCACTCTATCCGACTGAGCTACCTAGTTAACGAAATCAGATTGGTCTAATTGCGCTACAGTTGTATCAAAACGGAATGTACAAAAAACACAGCACAGTGGGACAGGGATTCTTAAATTGGTGATTTCTTGTACTAAAGACAAACAATTTGGTACAATGTAGCAAATGAGACAACTGTTTCTTGTCGGGGGTCGGTGGCGCAGTGGATAACGCACTCGCCTTTAACCAAGGCGGGCGGGGTTCATTTCCCCAATCGGAAATGAAAATGTTAAGGGTCACCTGCCCAACCACATGGGTTTTCTCCGGGTACTCCGGCGTCCTGCGCGCTAACATCCGGATATACAGGGTTTTCTATCAGTGAAGTCTCATTCTACACTGCTGAAATGTCACACAGTCTTAGGTCATTGGTTCCCTGTGGGATTTTGTAAGTTTGACAGAAGACTTGATGACGTATGTCACATATTGTGTTGTACACGTTTTGCCCCTGTTTCGTGAGATGTGATTAATGATCCATGTAAATGGTGAGTGTGCTCTGTACTGTGCCATCTGTCAACTCACGCTACTACTTTAGTTAAACAGCTGTGTCAGGTATACAGGGTTTTCTATTGGTGAAGTTTCAATCTACACTGTAAAAATGTTACGCCATCTTAGATCATTGCATCGATATCCTCGATACTCCAGGGTAAACGCTCACTTTTGCTCTCTGCATTTTATGGAATATGTCAAAGCAAAATCGAAGGCTCCGTATGCACCACCTTGTAGATGATACGAGAAGACTAGTTTGATCCTTTGGTGTACATCAGAAGAATCTGTCGGTCGCGTAACGGAACAATTGGCTGGCTACGAAGTCGGATGACGCGCCTCAGTAATCTTCAAAGAAAAAGTATCGGCCTTGCTAGCGATTGGTCAGGTAATATTACATCAAACCCATCAAATAGCAAGCCGCGTGCCTTCAATTCTGCTATGACATATTCCAGGGGTTGAGAGAGCGAAGGTGAGCGTTACCCCTGGAGTATCGAGGATGATGCTATTCGAACCCTGGATGGTTTACTTGATTTGACAGAGGACTTTATGCGTCACACATCGTGTAACAAACAATTTTTCGTTGTTCTCCTGTTTTCGTTGGATGCCCATGCTGTCTCCCCTTTCGTTTTCGTGTTTCAAGTTACCTCGTTATTTTCTAATTTAGATTCACTCAGGAAAGGTGCTATAGGGTATATAACCCTTTAAAAACATCTGGTTTTATCTCTCAGTTTGTTAGGCAATTTTCTCAAAGACATATAAACAAAAAACAAAAAACAAAAAACAAAAAAAACAATATTTCGAAGTAAGAAATGTTTAATACGTCATTAGTTTTGATGAGTTATCTTCCTCAAAATTAGTAAATTTTTAAAAGATAATGGATGTGTTACAGGTCTCGGTTACATGTACAAATGTAAAGGTATTGCTATACAGTGCGGATTCGTTCAACGTTACACGGTGTGCGGTGTGCGCACGATGTATGAACGTGGATGATATAAATTTCGGAATAAGTTCTTCGGCACAAGCGGAACGAAGATTTAAATTAGGAATAAGACCAGTTTTGTTTGTAAGAAAATGATGAATGTGAGATAATACCTGGGATAAGAATAAGGTGAAGATATGTATCGCTTAAAATTACAATGATATATGTATCAAGATTTATATGACCTTTTCAATACACAAATACTTGACAAGAAATATAAGAGCGTTGCCTAGCAACCTTTACTATGCATATCAACACATGTCGAAAATATTGAAATTTAGACACAAATGTCCCCATTTTAATACGAGCGCAGTCTTAAATAAGTTTTCAAGTAAGACAAATATTCCAGTTTTCTGCTTGCATAATTGAAATTGAAATGATGACGTTATATTTGGTAAAAAGAGTTCAAGTTGAAATTTAATTAAAGATGAATTCTGACTTAATGGCGGGATATTCTGGAATTTCCAAAACATACCTTACATAGTTAAGAACCTATATAACTTGTTTATAAGAAATTCATATCATAGTTTAAAATGTACAATAAAAGTTAATTATCTAGGATTTAAGCGACATGTGTCACTACTTGAAACATACAGACACAAGGGCCTAGTAAGTTGTAAGAACTTTTGCCTAATCCCTTTGACTATTCAGTGTCAAATAAAATATATTTGAACTTGAAAACATCAATGACCTGCGGTCAAAGTCCACGAGGTGGGGTACTACAAGGTGTACACTAATCCTGTTATGTAATGTAATGGAAAATGGTAAATGATTTATTCTAAGAAAGTAAGTGCATCGGCCATCTTCAGGGGTTTTTAGGGTAATTACGCGTCACACAAGTGAGTCTAATCTTAAATGTCACAAGGGATATAAATATTGACGTTGAAATTAAAATTAAACAGTAATGTTATATAATATAATCTAATTTCATCGAAACATCTTTTAAACTTGCCGTAAACATTAACACTTGATTTATAGACCAATTCGTAGTTTAAACTTGGTAATGATTAGTATGATTAAAGGTTTTCAAGAATAAGCAGGTTGTTTTCACAATTAATTACAGCGATATTTTATCATACAAATATGAATATAAATTTTATTTTACAACAATTATGAAACAAGTTATTTCAACTTATATTAATCACTCTTGTTGGCCCGGATGTTAGCGCGTTGGGGTCTTAGTGTGGGAGGAAACCGGAGTACCCGGAGAAAACCCACGTGGTCGGGCAGGTGACCCCAACCTTTCAAATATCTAGGTATAGGGATAGACCTAGCGGTATATCTGGGAATAGGGTCAGTACGGCTAGCGGTATATTTATTATCTGGGTATCGGAACAGTAGGACAATTATTAGCACTGAAGCCATGCATACTATCATCAAACAAAAACTGGAATTCATCAGCGGGCATTCGCTTCACAAGTACATGTTTGGATGCACTGATAATTTCTCCGATGTGTGTCAATTTTTCCGTATGTAGAATGTTAGTTCTAATAGGGAGAAACATGTTAACAGTATTGTCCCTCCTGCCCTCTGGTCATATTCAATCAATGTCATCTATTTGGCGCATTGCTAGGAAATATTAGGAACACATGGATGGATTGAAGAATGCATCTGATGGTCGTTTAAAACAGCACACGATGTGTGTAAAATAAGATGGTTCCCGTTTAACTTCCGGTTTGGAACATAGGCACGTACATGGCAAACCCGTCGGAGGTGACATAGAAGACATGAACATGAATGAAACGAGAGACAATTTTGTGAATGGTGGGGAAAAGAAATGGCTAGTTGTAACTCAGTATGTATAGATACCTCTAGTGTCTAATGTTTGTAGGTCTGATGTTAGGCCGTAGTCCTATAACCGGGAGTCAAAAAAGCTGGGGGAAAAAATCATATTTCTGAAATAAGCTCATCGTATTGGATGACAATATAGCATGTCTGTTCCTTGATCTAGTGGTGTTCTAAAGTTTTGGTATTTGTATAGCGAATGCACGGTTTGACTTCCTGAATTGGCAGAAAATCAATGTAAAACGTGACGTCTCGTTGCGTGATGTTTTTTCATGTTATTTCTTTTCCTTTCGAATCCATGAGTTAGAAGTGATAAAACATACTGCAGGGAATGTTTTTATAGAGAGGTAGGAAAAGATGTAACAAATAATTTTATAGTTTTGGCCTCAAAGGATTATAACTTGTTCACTACTTATACTTTATTGATTTTGAATGTAAATTAATATTTTAATTTAAATTTCTTTTTAAAAAACAAATCTATGATATTCATTTTATGGTGTGCGGTATCCCACTTCATGATCGTATGAAGTGACTTATGTGTCCCCTCCC
The DNA here is from genome assembly GCA_032359455.1 of Chlamys rubida. Lineage (NCBI taxonomy): Eukaryota > Metazoa > Mollusca > Bivalvia > Pectinida > Pectinidae > Chlamys > Chlamys rubida. The sequence goes on from JAUMHH010026571.1 coordinate 4,301, forward strand.
CCTCCTTTGCGGCATCCGGTTTTTCATTGTCTTTTCTTTTGGAATATTTTGGTCTGATGAATCCCACCACATACTAATGATTAGAACGACTATTATATGGAAAGATGACTTATAGCAACAATTATTTCACCGCATTCCAAAGTAAACAATTAACTGCAAATCATTGTCATGTTCGTCTATTTGACACTAAACAATGGTGATATAGGTCAAACGAATGAACGTCCACGTCCAACGTGTACAGTGAAAGTGTAAAGGTGTTTATGAAATCATTTATCACATTGCAAATATACCCCGGAGACAATGAATTCTTCAGATTGTATTCATGGAAACCGTGTCAGAATACATTCAAGCTACAAGGTAACGCAAAAGTTCGCCGACTGATATAGTCCTCCTGTAGTCCATCTTGTGCATACATTATCACTAGATATAGCAACAATCTAAACAACAATATGCAATCATATGTTTTACTGATATTGGGGCTCCCAAGGAATGGTGTGATTTCTTCTGTGTCTACTATGACGTGTAAGTGGACATTGGAGAGACCCTTACTGATGTGCTGCCCCCCTTATAACACTTGAGACCTCTTTGTTTTCTTTCCCTTACCTTATCAGTATCTTCCATTGTGTCTCCCCTAAGCACCCGTCATTATATGACCGTGGATATTGAGAGGAGAAAAGAACAATGAAAACAAAGTAAATACAAACTTGATGGTGAAATATCGAAGCCAAAACAGGTCACGCCAAGATCACCCAATAAGAATCTGCACAATAGAGGAGACACAACTCTGTTTGGAGTAAATAGTGAAATAGTGACTACATATTCGGACTCATTTTCCATTTGCCGAAAACAAAAACATGTTTGCTCATCGATTCTACAATGCCCTATATAGTTTGTTTGTCAAATCGCCATACTTGTTAAATAAATCAGATAAACACACAACGTTTAATACAAGATAACGGACTTCATGTACTTATTTTGCCATCATTCTATGATGGGGACTATGACATCGGATTTGGAGAGTAAATATACAATATACATTAATTAAAAAAAAAAAAAGTTTTGAAGCCTATCCAATTTAATAAAAAGTTTGCTTTCATATACATGCCGTTCCTTCGTTATCATAAAAATATTAAAATGATGTAACAGAGGCATTATAGGACCGTTTTCTGTGCACTCAAGTTTTTTCTGAAGCTACAAATTAACGAGTTACATTTTGTAGATCGAAATGAATACAAAGAGCGATAACTCGTACTGGTTAGAGTGTGAATACTACAAAACAACTGGAAACAATTGTATCCTTGATTTTGATGTGATGTTTGGTAAAAATATATATATCATCGATTAATTCAAAGTTCTCCTCGGCAGATTGTTTTGAAGATTTCAGTTGCCAAGAAAGGCTGAAAACGCCCAGTATGTACGTGATGTAAAGAGGACATGTGTAGGTGAGTGAATAGTTTGTGCATGGTCCATGTTGAATCCTTATAGTGACCACTGACATCGCTACACACTCTGTAACAGTCTGACATCGACAGCACACCTGGCTCCCTGGTACGTGTTACGTAAGGATTATACTCTATATTTTTAATGGTTCTTTACCTTGATATTGTCAGTTTTACATAATTTTACAGCTATGTCATGCTGTACTGTAATATGTTTGAAATCTTTAAAATCCGCTGCATGTTGTAATTGTTTTATGTTTGAAATCTTTAAAATCCACTGGATGTTGTAATTGTTTTATGTTTGAAATCTTTAAAATCCACTGGATACTGTAATTGTAATTTGTTTGAAATCTTTTAAATCAACTGCATGTTGTAATTGTTTTATGTTTGAAATCTTTAAAATCCACTGGATGTTGTAATTGTTTTATGTTCGAAATCTTTATAATCCACTGGATACTGTAATTGTAATATGTTTGAAATCTTTAAAATCCACTGGATCCTGTAATTGTAATATGTTTGAAATCTTTTAAATCAACTGGATCCTGTAATTGTAATATGTTTGAAATCTTAATATAGTACACTTGATGCTGTAACTAATTGTTATATGTTTGAAATCTTTATAATCCACTGGTTATAATCCTCTCTCGATATACCCTTTCTGAACCCTTGGAATAATGAAGGCTCAGATCACGCAACGTTGCGGTTAATACGAGCTGACACGTCTGAAACTTGTTCCGGAAACCTGCCTACCTTTGATCCCCTTGATGCAAGATAAAATAAATCACAGAATATTGACGGTAAAATTGACCAACTTCGATAAGATGTTCATGTAGCTTCTCTGTATTCGCCAAAGGACAGGTATCAATCTAGTGATTGGTTATCTAGTGTATGTCTTGAATCAATCAAATGGCTAACAGTTATTATTTTTTTTATTTCATCATATCTTTTGAGTATATATGCATTGAAGTAATATGTAACTCCTGGGTTATGAAGAGGCGTTCCGTATAACAGGTTACCGTATATCATATACATATATGTGTTGCATCTCGAAAAAAATTGGTACTAGACCAACTCAACTTACACCATAGTTTGTTGTTGTTTGTTTGTTGTTTTTCCATTTTTCTCGTTAAAAATAAATTTTGTGTTTAGCGGTTTTTTCAAAACGTAAACGGGTAAGACCAACTTAACTAGAATTGTAAATTATTCATAGCTACATCTTGTATTCTTTTTGAGTGCATGCATCGGATGCTGAATATGACCTTCATTTCATGGTTCGGTTATGTTTTCATCATCCTAATCTGTGTAACACCAACACAACTTGAATTATAGATGGCATAGGTAGATGCTCAGGCGCATGACGGGCGTGACCTACACATTTTAAAATGTTAAAAAAAATCAACTTCAATTCAAAATTAAGAAATATGTTGATTTGCCAATTATTGTAACAACTTTCAATATCCCTGGACAGGCGAGACATACAAGTTCACAAAATATAGAGGTCCTGTGGGGAAATTAATGTAACAATAGAGACATGATCAAAGGGGGAGAACTCTTTCATTACTACAATTTAAAACTGAATATTGCAAGGTGGACGTTATGAAATGCTATTTGTTTTTAAATGTATCAATCTTTAGACAGGGCTGACGAACAGTTTGTGACACATTTCAGTTTCAGTCTAATTTTAAAATATTAATACAGAAAAGTTGTTTCATTCTTCTTGGTAAATGCATTAGTTACAAGTGTATATCACAGTATTCGAAACCTTGATAACAGCGCTTAGTATAGATGGGGTTTATTATATACAGTATATACTAGTAGTGGCTTACTCTCAGGTGGATATGATTCAATGTAAATACCACTTATCTTTATTTACCAGATGTCTTTGGCTACCCTCTGGCTATAGCCATAACACTTCGATTCTTTTAAAAAGTTAATTATTGTCTGAAATAAAGGGTAGTCGATATTGAAAGTTGGTGTACAGTTATCAAAACTGTGTACTTATCAATACAATCAAACCAATCATTTCCTTGTAATGAATAGTTTTGTTTTGCATAATTTTGCTTTTAAAGGTACCAATCCTACGGCAGGGTGGGTGAACTGGTTAGGGGACTTGGACATTTAATTAATTAATTAACTTATTTTATTTATTTATAGTCAGACACAAATGACCTTAGAAGTTTGTTATTGTTAGTCGGTGACATTCCTTGTGAAGGTACGCCCACCTGTTCATTGATGACCAGGTATATCGAGTACAGTATAGGTGTACACGTACTGAGACAGGCTGTCAGTATTCCTGTCAGCTAAGATCCACTCATAACATCCCCCAGGTTATTACTTCTCAAATCTCTTACATACTAAGTGTACCTGTAACCTAGATGGTCAGCTAAGGTCAACACTAGAGGTCATAATAAGTATGGTAATCTAAGGTCAACACGAGAGGTCATAATAAGTATGGTTATCTAAGGTCAACACTAGAGGTCATAATAAGTATGGTTATCTAAGGTCAACACTAGGTCAACACGACAGGTCATTGTGGTCGGACTACACCTTTAAGGAAGGAATGCCTCGATTTTTATTATACCATCGGGATTGAAATTATCATATTGGATCGTAAAAGACGGAAATCCTGTTCACTTCTGCGATACGGGTGGTCTATTATTAAAAAGAATGGGGAATACACGTCTGCATTGGTTCATTTATAATTCAAACTTAAATTATTCCGTTTTATAACCAGGTCATTTTGATATTTTGTAAAATACATTATGACGATATATTTGTATTCATGAGGTACTATTTGCAATGGAAATATCCAGTTATGTGAAAACTTGGCGTCACGGGCTTTTATCTCTCCTTTGTTGTTGTTGTGTTTTAAATAATGCTAATAAAATCATCACATTTTTTTATCCAAATCGGGTTCTATCTTTTTCACCACCACAGATCAAGATGAATTCTCATCTGTCCAAAATACAGAGATACATGCACATGTATCCCTGAACAGGCCTATGTTTTCCAATACATACAGACGTGTTGTGCATCTTTAAACAATTTCACAAAAAACACTTCTCATTAGATAAAACATCTCAAGCAAACGACATAGTTTCATCAATTAGTTCAGTCTGCTAGCTGGTTTGAACACTTGGTACAGTGTATTTCCTGGAATATGTACTGGTTAAGATTCTTATAAACTTGTTTATGTGTTTTTACCTATGATGTTTTATACAAGTTAAACACGTTTTGTTTTAGATTTTCTGATATCTTACCATCTGATAGACGTAGAAACTGAAAATTAAACCTATAACCCGAGTTCTCACTGAAAGTAAGATCTTCTGACGGTTGTTTGTTAACCAATTTAGGGAAAACGTTTTTGGAAAGTTGGTTAGTGGTTGTTAACATGCGATGTCATCACACCAAATCCTTACCTATATTTGACTGAAACCATCATATGCAGTATACGAACCCTTTATCCCCGTGTAATGTTGTTTTTCTATTAACTTGTTCTTTTATTGTATTCACCACAAAATTAAAAGGAATTATAATAACAACGATGCGAAAATGAACTATTTATAACTCCAATCTGTTACATGCTTCAAATTTATAAATGTCTGAAATTAATATGTTTCAGCTTTTAGCAGTAGACGATGCCTGAAGCTTGTCATTTAAATATTTATGCACAGAAAAACCCTTGGATTCTCGTAGAATAAACATAGACAAAGAAATCCAGTCTTTTCATTCCAAATGCTGTTTAAAAAAAACGATAATCTAAAAGAAACATTGTAGCAGGCACATCTAATCGATAACGTGTCAATCGGGCATACCCGAGCCCCGTGCATTGTATGCAGGTATGGAATCGTGCTGGATCGATATGCATGACCGAGTTTTTTCCGTGGGTAGACTTATTGCGCTTATATTACATCAAACAAAACGCGTAAGGATACAGACTCATTCATCAACTGATGAGGTCTTAGCTGGATTAGCGTCTTCATAAATCTCTCTGATCACACAAAAAGTCGGCTAATGAAAAAGTATGGCATCGTTGTGTGAAATGCCGTAAACATATTGTCCGCTGGTGTCAACATAGAAACGAATCACTGGTGTTGAAATGTTAAAACGAAACCTAAGCTCGATAAGATCCTCAGACAAATAGTATTTATAGTATGGTGATGTTACTCGACCGGATGCTTACATTGAGTATATGATATAAACAGTAGTTCTCTATAGAAACCGCAATATTTCTGAAGGTATCGTTGGCTTCCATACAACCGAAAGTTGTCTTGAAAATCCTATCAATAAGAGTTTTTTTTCATAGTGCCCTCTGGTCAGAAATGTCAGGTGAACTCATCATTTGAGCATGGCAACACCACGTAATCGCTATCAGAACATCGTCATGGCAACCTCGCTTCGTCGCTTCAGAATATCGTAATTGTAGCTTCAGATCATCACCGCTTCATCGCTATAAGAGCATCGTCATGGTAACACTGCCTCATCGCTATCAGAACATCGTCATGGCAATCTCGCTTCGTCGCTTCAGAACATCGCCATGGTAACACTGCCTCATCGCTATCAGAACATCGTCATGGCAATCTCGCTTCGTCGCTTCAGAACATCGCCATGGTAACACTGCCTCATCGCTATCAGAACATCGTCATGGCAATCTCGCTTCGTCGCTTCAGAACATCGCCATGGTAACACTGCCTCATCGCTATCAGAACATCGTCATGGCAATCTCGCTTCGTCGCTTCAGAACATCGCCATGGT